>BMAO01025275.1:0-37561 GCA_019973975.1 Trichonephila clavata
TTTTGGAGCCGGAATTATATGGCTTCTTGAATAAATCTTGCTCTTCAATGGATATTAATTAACGGGTCTGAAGTGTATTTAGTCTCTTCATTTGCGGGGCCTCGGATGTGTCCCCTTATCGTTATATTTCAAAGATTCCGTTGTGAGCGACTTCCATTTGAAGTTGCTCCCTCACCGTCCTGCCTACCTAACCCGCGATCACTCGCGCAGGGTGTTCTCTACATCCCGGCTGTAATATAAAGTTAATGTATTTTAAAATGAAAATCTTGTATATATATATATATATATATATATAGGTTAGTTTAAATTAATGTTAGTCTCCTTTTTATGCAATAAATTTAATAATTTTATTTGTATAATACAAAAAACAACTTGTGCTTTATAAAAATGTATCATAATTGACTAATTTTTTTAAATATTTAAATACACTTGTTAAAAGCTTGGGGTGTTCTCTACACCCCGCGAGTAACGACGGTAGCAAAAACAGGCGCGAGTGACCGCGGGCTAAGGGTGTGGGGGAAACAAAGTATGACCAGATACATCCATAATAGTTATTATTTTATTACTATTCACGTACACTAATCAACCACATATTAAACAACAAGAGGAGGCCCTAGGAGAGATATAAAGAAGGCAATGAACCCCAAGTGAACAAGCACAAGTAATCAGTTTAATTTCCCAATCCACTAGTTTTGTTTCGTGGCAGACTCCGAGCTTCACTCAAGTTGCGAAAATCAATTATATCTCATCTCCGTAAGTCCACAACAGTTTCTCCGTTCCTTCTGTTTTACAATTACAAACCCTGACATTATATAGTCAAACTAATCTCCATATCAGGGTTTCTTCTTGAAAGGCATGGTTGTGAATTAACGCGAATGCTAGCCCAAAGTTTCCCCAAGAGGATTGGTTTGAAGGTCGCATACAGATCTGTCACACCGTCTCTATAGAAACAGTTCAAACTTATAAAAGCACATAAGAAGAAATATTAAGTGTCAATCGTATTATCACCTTTTAAACGTATTGCTATAATGTTAATTCGTATCATCACTTCTAAACGTATTGCTTTATAAAATATAATAAAATATTTCGCAGTTAAAACATATATTTTTTTTCACTTGCGCGAGGTTTTTTTTGTGTGACAATTATGGTAAGTAGTTGCTGACGCAGCCATACTTCCCTTTCTCACATAAAGAACACTTTTGTGTTTGTTTTATTTGCATTGACCACAAGTGTATTCGCTTTAGGTTTGCACCTTAATCTTTTAGTTACTAAATCTGGAATTAGTTGCCAAATCTAGAAATGGTAAATGGAATTAGTCGCTAAGTCTGAAAATGGTATATGCAATAAGTCGCCAAATCTGGAAGTGGCATATGCAATTAGTTGCCCATTCTGGAAATCGATATTCCTGATGATCCTAATCAGGGCAATGCAACAAAACCATGAAGTTATTGCATTGGCATCAGTCCTTGACAATTATCCAAAATTTCGAAGTAATCTGACCTTTTAAAGTGGGTAAAAATCGAGTTCAATGATTTCGTTACATGAGAGTGAAAATTATAAAAGCGTGTTAAAAATATTTTGCATGCATCAATAAAGAGCAAAAAATAATTTTCTTTAAAAAATTATGGTACTAAATGGATTTATTTAACTTAACTTAATTTACTCAATGCAATATTTCAAATAAATGTAAACAATTTATTAAGTATTGGGTTTTATTAACTTTTAAAGAAGTCTATTTTAATATCTTTATTCTTAAATATTATTTTTATCGTTCTAATTTTTTTCCCTTTATGGACTCTCTAATGAAATACAAACAACTAACTCGATAACGTAATTAAATGCAAACAGGTTGTAAGTAATTAAAAAAAATAAAATAAGCCTGAGGAATATTTGCAGAGATTTTTTACAAAAATTCATTGATGGTAATTTAGCACATACCTTTTTTATTAGAGTAAAAACATGAAACTAAAGAAAAATTAAAATAAAATGATATACTTCAATATTCCAAGAATTTATGTTTCTATTTTCTTAGCAGTTGTTTCTCATAAATTGTTGAATGAAAAAGTAAATTAAAAAATCATGGCATATTGTAACCCACTTTTCAGAGAGCACACACGGAATAAATTAAGTCACTCACAAACTTGATTGAACATTTTTTATTCAATAATTAATTCATTGTTGAAAGAAGATCTGTTTATTGTTCTTAGCTTTTAGCAGTAATTAACCTTTTACAATGCAAATCCAGATTCAGGTACATTTTAAAACAGTTTTTTGCATATTTTATTTTCTAATGCCTTAATAAAGAGATTTTATTTATTTAAATGGGAGAAAAATTTCAAGATAAAATTTTCATTGTTTTCCCAATTGAAAAGACTAGTTACTTCTGACTACAGTTGTTGTTTCTTATGCCACCTGATCTCGATTGCGTCAGATTCAGGCCCACGAAGCTCATCATGGCAAGGGGCTAGAAGTACGTCTTTCGTTGGCCGTAGCCTTGAGCACCATTCCGGTGACAATACGATTTAATTTAATTCCTCCCTAATTTTGAGGGAGGTAAACCTGGGGAAGGGCCAGGGGCCTCTCACCGCTCTTCCTCTTCCACCAACCTCACGAGAGGACTTACGACTCGACGGCTATTTTAAGTGCCCCCATGCCGCAAAGGCACTATACATTTTCAAACATCCATGTCTTCTCCGGTATTCGTACCCTTATGACACAGCAGTCAGCGTCGCTATCCTCTATGCCGGATGGGCGACTACAGTAAGACCCTTAACATACGCGATAGGTGGGACCGATCGATAATCCCGTAAGTCGACTTCGCATAAGTAGGGGTATAATTTCGCATAGTAATATATTTCAATTATTTTTAGTTGGGGCCGGTGATGAAAGGAAATAATAATTTGGAAAAAAAAAATGTTTCATTAAAATCTTAGGTAACAAAAAAACAAAAAAAAAGTCTTAAACCGAAGCTATTTAATGTAGATTTCATAAAATCTAACAAGTAGTCTGCAGACTCAAAGATTTTTTCTCCCAAAAAATATCCTCGTAATCTACTATTAACTTATTTATTTCTTGTTTTGTTAAAAAAAATATACACTCGCTTCGCCTATATATAAAGGAGAAAAGCGATTCTCTCTCTCTCTCTCTCTCTCTCTCACTGACTGGACTGACTGACTAATCACGATATCTACGGAACTATTCAACCTACAGACTTGAAATTTGGTAGACATGTTCCTTTCATGGAGAAGAGATCCGCTGAGAACGGATTTTGTGAAATTCGAACCGCAAGGGGCGTTAGAGGGAATAAGGGACGTTATAAATAATTGATTCCTAAAAAAGGGTTTTTTGGAGAACGACTCTCAATGGGATTTTAGGGGGTATTCATAGTAAAAATTTTGTTTTGGATATATTAGATTTAGATTTGAAATTTGACTTGCATGTTTATTTTACGATCCACCGAAAATTGGTTTTGCGAAAATCCACTCAGTTATAAAGTCATGAAAACGCAAACATCATTCTTTTCTTCAATTTTAGAGATTATTAGAAAATACAAATTTGTAGTTCTGTCCCTCTTTTTTTTATCAAGAGGCGAGAGTTACAGGTATAAGTATATGTTTCAATACAATTGAATTCTGAATGCTAGGACTTAGATATCAATATATATATATATATATATATATATATATATATATATTATAAACAGTATATATTTATAAGATATCATGAAATACCTAGCGAAGCCGGTGGGTAACGGCTAGTTAAAATATGTATTTTCTAAAATTTGAACTCTTTTTTTTTTTTAAGTAAAATGAGGCCTTCTGTCAATTTACCAACCGTCATTTGATCTTCTTATTGAACTGGGTCTACAGACTCAAGTTCAATGTATTTCGCTAGCTCATGCATTTCCTTCAGCACATCAATTGTCAGCTCTTGATTTGGAGAATCCAACCATTCTCGAACGTAATCACTATCCACTTCTGAATTAATTTACCAGGCAAGATCGAAAACCTCTTCAATCAAATTACCTATTTTATGATCTGTAGCTGAGTTTCTGTAATGGGGAAGAAAAAATAAACGAAACGACGAGATTTGAAAATTGCGTAACTCCGAGCTCGTGTAAAAGTCGAGGTGTTAATGTAATATTTTCATTATTTTCCCTATTGGAAAATCTAGTCCCTTCTGACTATAATTTTACACTGGATTCAAAAACGGAATATAGTGACGAGTTGCTGAAATAACAAGTAAAAAAATAAGAAAATGAATGAAATATTTATTTTTAAGTTAAAATGCTTCGGGGGCCCCGAAACTCAACGTCAAGAAAAAACGGGGTGAAGGACAGGGAGTGGAGTCATATCAATTCCAGGAAAAAACAAAAACTAAAATCACTATCGTTCGTTTTTGTGATGAATGGAAATGTGGGAAATAGGTAACCCTTCATTACATTATTTGTTATTGTAATCACAAATTTCCCTATTTTTCAATGATTTTTTCACCAACGTAATCTTACAAGCCGTGTTATTAAACACAATCACAAGTTTAGAAACACTTTGATGTTTTCGCTAAAATCAACGTAGTTTGTTTGAGTTAGGATTTGAGGAAATGGAGTCACCGGACTTGGACTCTCCACAAAATGAAAATATTACCTACAGCCCAAGGAAAGTTATTTAAAAGATTTTCTTTAAAAAAATGGCGATAAACTGTATGGATAGAAAAATAGCACATGTCGTACCATTTTGAAATCTTAAAATGAGTCCTCTTTTGAAATAACTTGCTTAGGTAGTATGCAATACTTTTCTTTCAATAAAGATTCAAAGTTAGGGGCCGTCTCCTTTTCAAACTCCGATTCAATCAAAATGGTTAATGTTAACTAACAAAGTAAGAGGACGACTAAGGAAATTCATTTGGGGTCGATATTTTGTGTAATAGATATACTCCTTTAGAGTGTTCAACCCTCAATGTAATAGCGCCGAATGGGCAGTCATTTCGCAGAAAATGGCCTTTGAAATCCAAGCTTAGGTTTTATACAATTAAGTTTTACATATTGACACATTGAAACTGATGCATTGTTGCAAATGATACATTGAAAGTTGAGTACTCTAAAGGGGAGTACTGCCATTCCACAAAGTCTGGTCCTCCGATGAATTTCCTTAGTCGAGCCGTTTCCCTGTAAGATAACACGATAGTAACATAGCTTCTATTCCAAAAAAAAAGTCATTCTTAACATTACACGCTAAAAGTCAATGTGATTAAATTTATTTTTTAAATAAATTTTTAATCTGTGCTCTCAAATTAGGACACGTAAAAGATTAAACCGCGTTTTCAATTGTCAAAAAATGACGCTAGTGAAACTATTATAATTCATTTACGAATTCAAATAACCATTTTATAGTTTTATACATTTCAAAAGCTTCTTAAAAATTTTAGTACTCTTCATATTTTTTATTCTCTTATTTTAAATGAAAAAAATATACATAGTTTTGAGATTTATTTATTATGTGAAAATAAACTACATAATATATTTAATTGACTCAAAAGTACGAATGATAATGCTAATAAATCTTTCGAAATTAACTTGAAAATCATTTACGCAGACGATAATCAATTTTATTCCGTAGAATTATCCGCACTTCTTCCATATTTTTATACTGAAAACTAAACTATTCGTAAGTTTATTTTTACATTTTATTTTATTTCATTTCTTACTTTAAAATGTCCAGAGAAAATATCGAATATCTCTAATGTTTGATCGATTTTGATGTCAAGTTAGATATGTGCATTTTTCGAAGAATTGTTTTTTTTTCTCTTTTTTCGTAAGGGATTAAATTTTTTCCTCATATAGTTTCTCAATATAAAAACCAAGCATCACCATGATATCAAGTTTACCTGCTTTCTGGAAGTATCTATAGATATGTATTACATTCTTACTATATTTTAATTTATTCTGACGTCCTATTCGTTCAAATTTGAATTTTACTGACCGAATTTTTAGGATATTTGCCGTTTCTTTTTCCATTACACCCGTACAAATTGTAATTCTTTTTTTTTTTACCAGAAGTATTAATTTTTGTGCAAATATTTTTTTTTGGTGATTTCATTAGAATTATACTTAAAAGAGTTTATTTCATTTATGATAACTTTATTTTAACAGCTGATATTTTATTACTTAGTATCATTAATTGATTGCTACATAGGTTCCAAGAATGAACGATATTGTGCCCCATTCGCATTTGAAGCCATTTAAGAGCGTGGTAGTGTGTAAAAGGCAATTTGTTAGTACAATATTTCGACAACCATTATGACCATCATTGCGTTATTAATTATATATTGCGTAAGCTAGGAGGAGGGTGGGTCCCGCTTTTAGGCCTGTCCGCCTAAAAGCAGACCAACCCACTTTGTACAAATAATACAAGTGTTCAGATCCATTACCCAAATTGTAAAACTGTAATTTACATGTATTATATAGAGTGAAACACGTTTAACGCGATAAAGCTTAAGACGAAATTTCAGTTAACACGAAATAATACAACGGTCTCGACAAACCACTATGTATTTTCAAGCATTTTTTTTCTCTTAACATGAAATGAAAGTTACTTAAAACGAAATATTTCCCTTCAGGGATTAAAATACGGGAAACACCACCTGCGCAGGCGAGATTAAGAGGGATGTGAAATGAATAAAAGGTGGTTTCACGTGTTTTGTAGAAAGGAGGCTAACTTGACTTTGATATACTCTCGGAATGGCCTGTAATACGAACCTATTTTGATTATCTAAGCTACCTACACAATCTACACCTATAAACGTCACCCAAAAATAACTCGTCTCTCATCAGTCGGCTTTGGAATCTGGTGGCGATTGCATCGCAGTGCGAGTAAAAATAAGTGAGTTTAATTCGCATTTTTTTCTAATTTTAGAAAAAAAAATTTCGATCACAATGGCAAATACCTCAGGGTTGTAAGTAAACTGCTATTTCATTTATAATGAAGATGGAGCTACTTAAGACTGTAGATCAAAAACAGAAAACGAAAACAGAAATTGTACAGGTACTGGAATTGCTAAATTTTATATCAAATTTCATTTTCTTTTGAACGTCTGTATTTCATTATTCTGTATTAAATAGATGCATAAATACATATCTATGTAGATGAGATGTACACTAATAAAATTAATTTTGTTGAATGTATGCTTTTTCCTTTAACACGAAATATCCTTTAACAGGAAAAATATTTTAGTCAGCTCAACTTTGTGTTAAGCGATTTTCACTGTATATATATATATATATTTATATATATATATATATCATACTTTTCATACTTTTGCTAAGTGCTATTTTTCAGCCTTTGCTTTGTTTTGAAATTGTATTTGGGTCCAGAATCTGGCAATAACTTGTTTATTGTACCCAGATTTAGCGCGAGCTCTTCATTTCAGTATGCAATTTTTGGGTAAGTTAACTTTTCCTTATAATGGATTTAGATTTCCTATCCATTATTTCCAATTGGTATTTGCTCGGTATTATTAACAGAAAAGGGGGAAGGTTGGCTGGCCAAAAAACATGTTCAACCCCCCCTTTTAAACAGAAAAAAAATTTTAAGGAAAATTTTATGCATACAAGCTGTCCTAAGTCAGCAATGTTGATAATACTGAAGCATCCATTCTTTTATATTTTACTCTGTAATTTCAATTTTTCATATCTCCTTCTAAATTCTGTTGTCTTGTTATCTAGCAATTGTTATTCTTTTAAGTATTAATCATGTTAATTCATCTCTCTCTTGTAGAGAAATTTTGATTATATATATATGTTACCGGCAAAGTATGAAATGCCGGCATTCTATAGAATGCCTAGGCATTCTATACAATGCCGGACGTTTTTAGGCAAAGTATGAAATAGGAGATTTATTACATACTTTGCCTAGGTATTGTATAGAATGCCTAAAGCTATTTAGGCAAAGTATGAAAAAAGGTCATGATAAGGATATTATATTAATGACATACATTCCTAAAAGTACAAATGTTATTCTGACTAAATAATGAGACTGCCATTAAAAAAATTACTGTTAAATTGTGAATTCGCATATACTTGGTATTAAAATTCCTTCAGAAGTTCCAAGTTCATAGAAACCATCCTATTTCTCACTCATTACAAGTGCCAATATATTGGCATTCGGAAAAAAAATCAAAGTTTTGTACTATAATACCTTTTTTTAAAATAATTTTCTGTTTTTTCTGACAAGTTTCACGTAGGTGCATGTACAGTTCAATATCATAACGAGTAACATTTTTGTATTTGGGTGAAAGTTCTTTCAGAATTCTATCACAACCCCAGAATCCGGAATTTAATTTTGCTCTTGGAAAATTAAATTCCTAGAACAAGTTCACATCGTCAAGCTGGGTGTTAAAATTAATGGTGGCAATTTGTATCGCCTGCAAGGAGCCGCACTAAAAAGGGATATCAGCCCCTGGGGAAGGTACTACGTCTGAAAATGGTAAAAATACCAATCTGCAGCCCCATTGGGGGAAAAAAGAATCCGTGATGTAATTCTCTATAGCAGTTCTTCCAACAGTTTTCTCTTCTGGACCGGACAATGTTTGATAATTTTACAGCGGGCCACTGAGGGTGGGGCGTTGATTATTTATATTTTAAATTGTTTTGATTTTATAATTTTATTGTATTGAAACATGCATTCAGAGTAAAATTCAGTTGCACCAAAAGTAATTATAAAATAATTTTATATAAAATGTAAAGTGATTTCCATGGAAAGTAGCACAAACACGAGAAAAATACAACCCAATAAATATAATGGAAATAATTTAATGCTCCTTAAGTGGCCTAATACCCTTTGATCCATGGACCAAGGGTTGAGGACCACTGTTTTATGGTACTGACGCCTTCTTTAACAGTTTAAATTAGTTAGCTTTTATTTCCCGCAAACATAACATCATAGCTCTTCAGCAACTAATAGTCCCTGGATTCCCTCTTAGTAGTAATTTTAGCATTTTTTGTATCAGTTATTAACTTCTAGTAAGTAATTTCAGTTAAGGAAAACCCTTTTTTTTTTCCCTTCTGAGCATCAACTTAAATTTTGAGCATTTAGCAGTTGAATAGTTGTTTCATGTCTATGGACCATGGGTTGGTAACCTTTTAGCTGTTACGTGTCAAACTAATCTACCAATATGATTCAGCGAACCACACAGCAGCGCATTTTTGAAACAATTCAAAAATTTACAAATTTGTTGAGTAGTGCAAAATGCCACTGAGAATTGAACCTTGTGCCACATGCGGCACGTGGCCGCGGTAGCCAAGTGGTCAAGGCATCGGATCATGGCTGGCGTGTCATGAGTTCAAGCCCAATACCACTGAAGACCCGCCATGTAGGGGACCTATGCACATTAAATCTGTCGAGAGCTCAAATGTCCTCCCATTGGTGTGGTAGTTAGGAGAGGGGGTACCAGCTCAGGTGTCGTCCACGTCACTTGATCATGGTTCAAAATTGCGTGGTCCGTCGCCAAAAACCCTCGTGTAGCTGAACTGTGCGACGTTTATATTCACTCACTCACACCACATACGGGCACGTGTGAGATAGGTTGCCGATCCCCGCTATAGACCATGACACCTTCTCCAACACTATAGCTTGCTCCTCCATTTTCAGTTAGCACAGGAAAAAAACAATTTTTTGTTGAATAAGTTTAAGTAAAATTGAGCATTTTGACTTTTCTGAACAAACAGCAATGTACAACTAACAGATTCTGAGCCTGAGATACGCGTTACAAGTTTTATGTCTTGCCAATTGACAATATTCGAAATGAATCTGAGATGTATTTCATACTTTGCCTGTTTCTCATTAGGCATTCTATAGAATGCCTAGGCAATGTGGGAAATAGGAATCATTTCATACATTGCCGGGTAGATTTAGGCATTGTATAGAATGCCTAGGCATTCTATAGAATGCCGGATTTCATACTTTGCCGGTAACATATATATATATATATATATATACAATATATAATATATAAAAATCTCGTGTCACAGTGTTTGTAGCCAAACTCCTCCGAAACGACTAGACCAAGTCTTATGAAATTTTGTGCGTATATTCAGTAGGTCTGAGAATAGTACGTAAACTATTTTTCCTTCCGATATTGCAATTAGTTAAAAAGATATTAATTAAAAACATTAAAATACCTAATTGTCTTCACCCTGTGTGTTGTTTTTCTCGCCTAGAGACGTGAATGAACAGAGGGTGACATTTTTCTGTACTTTTGAGGTTATTTAAACAGACATCCGATTTTTTTGTTTTTTAAATCAGAAAAAAATTAGTTACGGAATCGGAAAGATCATTTCTTTCACCGCAATACGGTATAATTTTTTTTTGTGCAAAATAATAATATTTTATATCATTTAAATTTTTTTTAAAAATTAGTTAAAACTGATGCGTTTTTATGAAAATCTTTTCTAAATCATTGCGTATGAGTTTATTTTCGTGTTTTTAAAACGATATTTTTTACTAACTAATTTTATGCTCTTTTCTTTTTGAATGAATCATTTAAAAAATAAAATGTCAAAAACTTTTTTTCTACGATTTTTTTTAAAAAATACTCAAAATTTTAACTCAACATTAAATAACTTCGTCATTTATTAAAATTATCGTACGAAACTTTTTTTACGTTTGTAGAACAATGTTATCCAATTTCTGTGCGAAGATTCAAAACATTACTTAAAAATTACGGATTTTAATTTTTTTTTTTTTTTTTTAATTTTCGTAAAATACCGTTTTTGCGAAAAATAATTTAAACAGTCTTTTTTGTACATTTTTTATTTGAAAGTACTTTGTTTTTTCAATTAATGTGTGCAATTTCAAAACTTTAACGGGAAAGTTAAGCTTTCAAAAAAAAAATGAAAACTTTAAAAAAGATTCTCAATTGCATCATCTTTGCGCTAGTTTTCGGTTTGGAAGACAGGAAAGGTTGAGGTAGTTTTGAGTCTTTCGCTGCGTAGTATAAAGGGAATTCCCTCATAACATTGCTATTTGGTTCAGGACGCTCATTCATATGACGCATCACAACCGATAGTGTGTTTTATTCTTAAAGATTGATTTATTGAAGAACAGTGGAATATAAGAAAAAATATATCATAAAAAAACATAAGAAAATATTCTTAAATATACTTTTATCACAAAGTATTATTTTCTTTTTGAATTTATATCGTATTTTTTGAATCAATATCGTTGCGTTTAAACAAAAATGATTTTTAAAACTTTTAGTATCAGTGATTTAAAAAATAAAAAGCCAAAAACTTTTTTGAACAAATTTTAATAAAACACTCAAAATACTTAAAAATTAATAATTTCTTCTTTTATAAAGATAATTGCATGAAATTTTCCCCCCCATGTGTCGAACATTTAAAAAAATCCTCACAATTTTACTTCAAGATTTAAAATAGTAGTAAAATTTTGTAATTTGAAAAATTTCCACTTTTCTGTCTTTTTTTAACATACATCTATTTTTAAAAAGGCCACATTTTCGTTTCCGGGACTAAAAAAATGCAACGAAAGAACTGAAAAGTCAGTGAGTGATTTATAAATTCGCACTGTTTGCCTATTCGAGGGGTTTTGGTGACGGACCTCAAAATTTTCAACCATGGTCAAGCGACGAGGACGACACCTGAGCTTTCACCCCTCTCTCCTAATTACCACACCACACCAACGCAAGAACAAATTTCGAAAAAAGAGCGTTTTAATGACATAGTTAAAGAAATCACTCACATCGTGCTTACACACACATAAGTACTATCGTCCTGAGGGAAACAGGAAATTCCCATGGGATTAAGTTATTCACTCGGTAAAAGCCCGTGCAACGCCAGGCTAAGCGGAGAGGAAAGAAGCAAAGAAGTAAAAGTAATTTCGAAAAATAATATTGGAAGTGCTGATTTTGTGAAGAGAAGGGAAATTGTTAAACGAGAAATGCATGATACGCACTCACGGGCCATGCACTCACATCGTACGCGTCACAACCACACAAAAGTGCTGGTGTCAGAAAGAAAGCAGGAAATTAACATGGGGATTAAGTTATACCCTCGGTAAAAGCCCGTGCAACACTGGGCCGGGTCAGCTAGTATATATATATATATATATATATATATATATAGTTCTAATTTCAACTAATCTCTTCTTTAAAAATTCCTGTCTTTCGTACACTTTCTTCATTTGTTTTTTCTCGCAAAATTCTTTCCGGACGCTCCTCTTTTGTTTAAATCAACTTTTTACGATGCAATTTTATTAAGTATACTTTATGTGTAAATCTGTTTAATACATCATCATGAAAAGTTTTTTTTTAGAGAGAGGGAGATTTTAAATAGCTCGAGTTCCAGAGCTTATTCATTATATTTTTGAGAATTTTATTTTATGTGAATCGCAAAAGAGGGAAATCAATTCACCCAATCGGAGTCAAACTACTCTTGTGTCAGTAGCAATATTCTTAAGCTAAACCATGTATTGGTCTCCATTTTTTTCAATAATATAACAACAAATACAGTAATGTATTATTAGTTGCCAATTGCATGAATTGTGCAAAAATTTTTTAAAAGGGACAGATTGTGTTGCTATGATCGGAGAAAGCCATTGAAAAAATTTTGGGTCTTTTAAAAGTAAATAGCGTCACAAAAAAGTAAGAAATATAGGTTTTAAGATATTTAATATTATTTTTGGATAACAAGTTTTAAGAAACAAAATATAAAAGAGCCGAAGTTTTAAGAAAATAAAAGACTCTATTTCTGTTATTGAGGAAATTATTAAAATTTCTTATATAAAAATTGTTTTCCTTCCTCTAGTTAAAAACAATTTTTAATTATAGTTATTTATTATTATTATTAACAAAATACCAGAAAAGTTTATTACTTACTTCTATCAGAATTCCATATCAGGAACAAGAGATCAAGGGAATATCATAACAGAATGAGAAGTAGTTTAGAAGTAGATAAACTCTTCGTTGGTGCCTGTAGTGTTCCAAGACCTAAGCAATTAAAAATAATACTATGTGTAAGGTATTCTAATTCGAAAAACACAAAAGATTAACAAATGAAATTGGTCTTCAGAACAAATTTAAAACAACGTATTATATGAACAACAGATTAATAAATAATGTGAATACTCGTATAAATTACAAACAATACAAGAATCAAATTTTTTAACATTTTTAAAAATCTATAAATCACACTAAAAATTATTTAGACATATGGCTTGTAACTTTACAGAAACATTTCGTTTAATGACATAGATTATTACACAAAAAAAGTATATTTTCAAGAAAAATGTATACTGTGTGATTTCTTTTAAATTACTGTCTAATATATTGGATGGAACTTCACTCAAGTTTAACAATATTGCAAAATATTTTCTTTTAGACATTATATTCTCTGCAATACTAAAAAGTAATATAATTACAAAATAAATTTTAGCCACATTTTTAAAATAAAATAAATATTACATTATGTTACATTGGACCCCGATTTAACGAACACATATTTAACGAATGTTTCACTTTACCCGATTCAAATAACGGCAAAATAAAAAAGAAATAAATAAAAGAAATGAAAGTAAACCCCAAACGATCGAATTAGTTCAACATTTTTTTTTATTATTACTTTGTATAAGAAAAAAATCATTTTTTAAAAAAATTTCATGTATTTTGTGTCCGGAACAACAACAACAAAAGACATCTTGTAAGGAACAAATTTCGACGGTTTAGACTTCAGCCTATTTTTAGACTTGACATGTGCAGAGGATCATGAGGGTAACCTATCAAGTAAGCTTTAAATAGGACAGAAAAATGATTTTCGTATCTCACCCCACTCCCCAACGCAAGGGATGTTTAAACATTTTAAGGATTATATTATATTTGATGACGGACTGCCTATTCGTGCACCTTAAATTGAGAAAACTATTGATTTGCTGAAGCCAATGAAAAACGATTCTGATGACGAAATTGATAACGAAACTCGTATCAGAACTGTTACATTGTTCGGAAACTGCAAAAAAATACCTTACGCAGCAGGATGTAAATAATGCAGCATTTTCTTCTCTGCATACAATCAGAAGAGAGCTCTTTTGAGTCAAGAATTTAAAATAATGTCTAACATCTTTTTGTCATCATTTTAAAATTTCGAATTAACTGGTGTGTAATAATTCACGAATAGTATTTTCAGTTGTTGAAGAAAAAGTGTGTAATTTTTAACTACGGATAGTTGTTGCGTTGTTGCCTATAAAATTTACAAAAGGTACTTATAAAAAATCTATATTTTGTTTTGCCCCCGATTTGACGAATAACTATGAATTAACGAATGAAATGTTCGATGGCGATGAATTTGTTAAATCGGTGTCCAAATGTATTAAAAAGATGGTGATTTATCTTTTAAAACTGTCGAACTTAATTAATGTCGAACCTTTTACTAATATCGAACAGAAACGCGATAATTATTAATAATGGACTGTCATTTCGATTGAGAAAGATCGAAATATTGCGAACGATTCCTTGATGTATCCGACTATCCTAAAATTGTGAATTTTGCCAAAAATTCACAATTTTTTATATATATTTTTATATGCTCTCTTATATTAGCTTTATAATAATACCAAGCTTATTATTTTCCGTTCACCAGGACAATACTACAAGTGTTTTTGTAAAAGCAGATGCCATTACTTTAAGCAAGATGTCATACTTTAAAACACATTTTACTCGAAATTTGTTTTTTTAATGCTCAAACGGGGCAGGCGATTGTTAAAAAAGTTTTAAAAATAATTAACTGCAATTTTAGTGTATGTTCTATAAATAGTAAAAGGTTTTAACCTTCAGATTTATCAATCATTGTTTCATTACGAAATGTACAGTCGCTTATGTTAATATAATCACTGCTTTTTTAAGCAATTTCATTATAATAATTACGATAAATTGCTCTAGTTTTAATAAAAATTAAATATATCTTATCCTGAAGATCATTTCAAAAATGAATAACATAGCAACACATCAGAATCGAAAAATTGAAAATATGTTCATAAACTTTTGGTACAGAATAGACTCCTTTTATTTTATTTTCTTGGAAATTTTAACCAACTTTTTTCATATTTTAGTAATAATAAATTCTTTTTTTCTTCTTAATTTTAGCATATTATTCTTAAAATGCACTAAACAAATCTAAATACCACAAAATATCCCCATATCTCCCTTTTTTTTCTTAAACGTTGTTTCAAGTAGTAGGATACCTTTAACGTGCATCAACATCAGTACGTGATCGATATTGACTGTCATTAAGACTCGAACCCATAACTTGACTACAAAAGTATAAACTGAATTATTGTTATTAAAGTTTTCTTCAAATGTTTTAGATGTTTTTGAAAGAAACAAATTTATTAATTTCAAGTGATAATCGTAAATTTTATTCATTTTGATGAATGTTTTGATTTGATTTTAATAATCTATTACTCTTATTGTAAATTAATAAATGTGAATTGTATGAGTGTAAGTTTACTTAGAACATATTTAAAATGTAATAGTTTCAAATTTTGTTTTACTTGATTTAATTTAGAATGGTTTTCCATAAAACAAACTTGTGAACTTTACTTATAATTAATAGAATAGTTTTAAGTTTTAAAAAAAATTCCAAACGTTTCATAATTTTATATACAACTTGCTTTATTTATATTTTAATAAACTTTGGAACTAGCCATTTTCCCATACAAGTTTCCATTCTATAGATCAAAGAAAACCCTTCAAAATTGAGTTATTTTCTATAGTCACATTTTTAAAAGTTGTTTTCAGAAAATCGAGTTTTTTCTTTAAAATTTATATTCTCTTCGAAAAAAATTATATTTTTTTCAAGCATTTCCTTTAGTTTCATGCTTAACCTAAATTTTATAACTTTTCACTTTTATCTGTTTTCTTTCTTATATTAATGTCAGTGTTTCTTTTAAAGTTAAAAAGTAACTTTTTTCCAGTTTTAAATTTAAAGAACCATTTAAAAGTAACAGCAGGATATTTTCTAAAGAAGAGAACTTAAAAGCTAGTAAATAAAAAGGTTTAAAAGTAGACCATATAAGTAAAGAATAATTCAAGACAAAAGTTGTTTTTCAAAAATATTTTGGAAGTGAGAAAACGAATATATATATATATATATTTTTTTTTTTTTTTTTTTTTTTTTTTTTTTTTTTTTTTTTTTTTTTTTTTTGAATAAAAACTATATATATATAATTATATATATAACTTCTCTAGAAATTTATTGCTTTCCTATGGCCAGAATACTGCAAATTCAGGTGAAGGTTGGCTGGCCAGAAAACTTTGTTTAAACCTGCATTCCTAGTTCCTAAGGCTGGAGTTTGCTTTTAGTATTTCTGTGCTAAATCTTTCTATTATGACGATAGTTATCTTAGGTTTATAACTATTTTTGTATATTTTTGTAATATATATATATATATATATATATGTATATATATATTTTGTTGTTGCACTTGGATATTTTATAATTTTTATCTTATACAATTTTAATTTCGCTTGAAAACGTTGATATTCATTATTTTTATTCACCATTGAAATTTTGAAATATGATGTTGTACTCTAGGTTTAATATGATTTGCATATTTGCTTGGTTATAATAGTGTGAGGTATTTTGGATATATTTAAATATATATATATATATATATATATATATGTGTATATATATATATTTAAATATATATATATATATGTATATATATATATATATACAAAGAAGTATGTATTTTTCTCAAATAATCTCTTACAGTATGTGTTTTTCTGCAAATAAATCTGCAAAGCATATATTTGATTTTCATGTTCTCCTTCTTAAGTTATTCTGAGAAAAATATTTCCCTTGTATGTATTTTTTTATGCAATATACAGAAAGATGAGAATTTGTCTACGTCTCTTATCTCTATCAATTACAAAATTGTGTTTCATTCATGTTGGTACTTAATTGTAAGTTAGGTTAATATGGCTCTAACTGTCTTACTGTAAACTTGGTATGAACATTTATTTTTAACCTGGGAGAAGGCACGCACTCGATACTAACGTTAGTGGTCACACCCCAATTATTTTTTTTTTAAATAATTATTTTATTCTATACCATAAAACTAGTAATTACAGTGAATAATTTAACTAACAAAAAGTATATTCACCTACTTTTAAGGACTTTTCAGTTTATTTTTCATAATTTGAGAAAAAATCTAATGAAACTCAACTAAAATGTTTCAAATGTGCGAAAGAAAACAAATTACAAACACTTTTTGCTAACATTACAGGACTGATATTTGCAAGCAGAACTGTCTTGTTTTGTTCAAGTTATTGTAGTTTTACTGTCCAATGATGATCGACAAATAGCATGTGGAAACTTTTCTTGCTTACATCTTTTTGTCAGGTCGCAGTATCTTGTAGTACACTTGTGGCTTCATATCTTTCTTGATGGAGTTTTTAGGTAGTATTTGAAAACTTTCCTTTCAACTCAAAAGGGTCATGTTCATCACTTTCTCCATATTTACTTTTGCTATCGTAATTAATACCCATTATTTCATCAGGTACTTCTCTTCCTTGGTCAGTTTCAACTTTATCCAATAGAGATCGCACAGATGACCATTACTTTATTTATATTCTGTTCGTTTACATTTAAAAACTGTAGTTAGTCGTTCAACACAGCATAAAAAAATGACTAAGTCAAGGGGAAAATGTAACCTGTTCATAGAGAATATTTTGGAACAAAAGTGGTCGCGCGGGGAGCTCAGTCAAAACAAGTACCATAAGATTCTAAGAAAACATTTGCCACTCTCAAAGAAGAGGGAGATAGATGACAAATACACTTTAGCTCCCATGAAGATTGTCATACAGGAGGATACTGACGAGGTCATTGATAACAAATAAACAGTTGCCCGAAAATAAAGATTTCGTGAGCCTGGGGTGACTCTGTCCTCCACTCGACCGCTCCTGGGAACTGGAATCCCGTTGTTTCGGATACTGGGATTTTTCTACTTATATGTCGTTTGCAGTTACATAAATCGTAAAACAGTCGCTATAATTGCTTTTTTATTGGCAAAAACTGTGATGTTGCATAACTATATATATATTAACTAATATCGATTTAACTTTCGATTGCCTTCAAAATGTTTTAACCCCCTCCTCTTGATTTAGAAAGCACAGTACACTAATTTCTAAAATGAAAGTATACTAATTTCTACACCACTATTAACAACCCTTCTCCTTGAGAAAGGATTTCCATAAAACGCTTTCTTAGCGATTTTTAATCTACAAAAGAAAGGTGCTCGCCAAATTTAAAGTATGTCTTATATATCTAAAACGGGAATATTTATTTACAACACCAAGGCCTACGCCAACAAACCCCTAAGTCCTTGAGAGTTGATTTCCGAAAATCCCTTTTATAGCAGATCTCTACTCAATAAAATAAACATGTCTGCTAAATTTCACGTCTGTTGATTTTTTTTTTAATAAAAAGATTAATATTTGTCTATAACAGGGGTGGCCAACCTTTTTCGGAAGAGTGCCACTCTCTGATAAATATTAAGTTATGCGCGTCACTTTAAACTTTTCCAACAATTACTTATAGGCTTATTATGAAACTTTTACGTAAATAGCACATATTTTATGCAAGTATAAGTAGTGGAAATTTAAAAATAATATAATAAATAAGACAAAAGTACGAACTTAAGTTTCATTGTTAAAATTTTCTTTTCAGTTTCAATCAATTAGGTTAGGTATAAAACAAAAATAAGTGAACAGAAAAATTTAATTCTAAATAATTATTAATCAGTCAGTACTTTCTTAGTGTGGTTTTTTATTTCGTAGATTTTTTTACTGAGTCAGCTACGTTAGGATCAGTTCTAGAAGATGCTAACAGAATCGGATTGTTCTAAGTGTGAATCAGTTTCTCTTTTTTTTTCTTTCAAAATTGAGACAAAAAAAGTAGAAGTGTATTCACAAAAGAAGATATGAGATCAATCAGGAATGGGAAAGAACAATTTTTTGCTTGTAATTTTAAATTTAAATTATTTAAATATCTTGTAGTATTGGTAATAAAACCTAAATCTCATAGCCTACCTTCATTTTTGAAGAGCAAGCACTCACTAAACAGTCCATGGTTTTCTCCCAGATATTTTAAAACAAATTCCAGAATCTCCCTCGAATTCCAGAATCTTCCCTCAAATTCCAGAATCTTCCCTCAAATTCCAGAATCTTCCCTCAAATTCCAGAATCTTAACTCAAATTACAGAATCTCAAGAATGCACTTTCTTCAGAAAGCCAACGTACACAACAATGAAGGTCTACATTATAATTTTCTATTGTTATTTAAATAAGTGTATTTAAAATAGATTTTGATGTTTTATTTTGCCAGAAATCACCACCTTTCAATAAAACAGTAAAAAAAGATAGTATTTATCATTAACTTTTCAAATTTTTTAATCTTTCAATGTCTTCGCATGCCACTCTTACAACTCTGCCGTGCCACACTGTGGCAAGCGTGCCGCGGGTTGGCCACCCCTGGTCTTTAACAACCCTGCAGAACCCCTTTGGAGAGAATTTCTGCAACATTGGTTCTTAGCGGATTTCTACTTCACAAAAGAAACATACAAGACAAATTTCAAATCTGTTGGTCTGATAAGATCTGGTAAGGAGTAAGACTGCCAATGAGTGAGAGTCGCTTTTCTCCAATATACATAGATAGATTTGAAATTTACATTCGATTTTCAAAATTCAGAGTAATAAATATATAAATAATTTCGAATTCAAAATGGAATCGCGCATCGAATACTGAAGTTGCTTACGGGTAAACAATGTTTTTGAAAGATAATAAATAACAATATATTAGAAATTTTTTTTTAAAGTAGAGCAGCGGTAAACGTTCCATTTTTCCCATTCTGTAATGAATAATGAATATTCATAAGGATCTTATATATAAATGCAAATTAATTTTAGAATCTAGGATTTATATCCTGGCTCTAATGTTTATAATTCAATTTATTTTATCTTCTTTCTTTTCAGAATATCCCTGTTCAACAGGTCGGTGACCTTTAGTACGCGTTTGCAACGGAAATTTTCAATGCCATTTTATTATATCATAAAAACTTTTCAAGACTTTTTTACAGCCATTTCGAGGACACAAGATAAGGACTTTCAGATCAAAATATTTTTGAATCTTCTAAGCATCTTCTGGAGAAAAAGTTTATTGTCGAGAAAGAAGGAGAGCAAATTAGGTCGAAGAGCCATTTCCTGAGAATAGGCCTGATACTAACCCTTTTAAGCACCGAAATTCTTTTATTTAGAGTTCAAATACTTTGCTATCTTTTGGATAAAGTTAGAATACAAGAATTGAATTCCGTTTCAGAACCATTATCTTGATTTTTTCCCGTTTCTTCTAAACTGTCATTAGAAAAATATACACGAGTCTTAAAGAGCAAAAGACAATCAAATAAAACAAGTCTATGTTAGGTGTGTCTGAAATTTTAAAGCTAAATATCTTAAGGCTGTTTAGTGAAAAAAAACTGATTTATTTTGAAAACTAATAAAATGGATTATACATAGATAAATAATGAAGGTCGGTAAGTATTTTAGAGTAAAATTTCTAATTTATTTCAAAAGATGCGTCCTTCAAATGCAGAATTCATTTTTTTAATGTATGAATTCTTCTTTTTGTTCAATTGCAGAAATAAATAATCTCAGTTGTTGTTGTGCTATAAAAAACACGCTCAAAGAATTGTAATCTCTTTGCTTAAATAATGTAATATTTACTTTTTTTGGCAAAAAGATTTTTTTTCGTGATTTGATTTTCAAACAACATCGCATTTTAAAGCAATTTTCGGGATATTGGCAACGAACCTCATAACTCTGAACTTCGATCAAACGACAAGGGTGATACTTAAACTGGCAAACAAGTTTCCAAATTTCCACTCCCCATCAACGTGAGGGCTTTGACCCACATCAAATTTATAAATATACCCAGCTCTTCTTTTACACGGTAGATACTTTCTTTAGAAAACCTAGCAAAACAAGTCGCGCAGATATATATGTGACGTATGGTAAATTTGGGGGTTATGTTTCTCACAACTTTGTAAAAAAGTATTATCCTTTCTTCCCTTTAACACGGCTAGTTGTGTGGGAGGAACTAATTGATCAGACGACATGATTCACTAAAACTGTTTGTTTGCCACAATATTCAACACAAACACAATGATAATGCAATTAAGATAAATTTGATCAACACTTAAAAGACTGAGGTGAGACCAGATAGCGTGGGGATAATATTTATGGACATTCGATTATATTCCTACGATAACTTATTCAAGCTCGTTTTTACCTCAGACGCGCACTAACAATTTAACTCTCAAACTTCTATTTAAATAATGAGCACAGTGCATGAACTCTTGTAATTCTTTATCCTTTAGATGAGGCCTTAAACACTAATAGTTGGCTTGATCATTTCTTAGTGATTCCAATTTCCCCCCGTCCGACACAGTTTACGTACTACGGTCGGATTGCTCACTTCTCATTAATTCATTACATATCCGAGTTATCCTCACTTCAGTTAACTTCAATTCTCACTTTAATAATTTTCGATTCTCACTTCAATAATTTTCGATTCTCACTTCACTAACTCTCCAAAACTCGCGAATGCAGAATATATATATTATACTTAGTTAGCATAATAACATTTTCTTGCCTTTGGTGAAAGTTGGTTGAAAGAACTCTTTCCCTAAAGAAATCCCAAAGGAGTTAGTGGAAAGAGATTAAAGAAAAAGTTTCTAAACATTTCCCCCCCAAACATGCAAAAAATTAATAATGAAATCCATGTTACATATGTATAAAAAGAAACAACTCATTTTTGTTACAAAATAGTTAAAATTAGTGTACACTGAAAATTCAGTATACAAGTACTTGTAACATGTAAAAGTTCAAATCAAAATTTGGATTAAAATTCATCAAACAACTAGCCATCGCTATTTTATAACAAATGTGCACGTTTATAAAGAACTCGATCAAAAATCCAGTCATCAGAAGATGCGTCAGAAATGTATTGCACAACTATCGGTTTTAATTTAAACTACTCCTAAGAATATCGTTCGTTTGTAACAGACTAAGTTTTTTGTTGTATAAAATCTGTTATTAGCGACTGTTTATCTATTTTTGTTTTTCATGTTGCTTATATAATTCTTGATACCCTGCGATGCAAAACTTACATTACGTTGAAATTTTAATGCAACGCTTTATTACAAAATCATGAGTAATAAAACGTAGCGAATTCCAAGCTCTCCCGAATTAAATCAGCTGTTAATCGCTGAACTTTACCTTCCACTTCGTTCATTATCGACTTCTTTGTTATCATAAAATGTCATAAATTCGATCAAATTGCCCTCATTCAAAGGACGAGACTCCCCAAATTCTTTCAGAATTCGTGCTAGAACAAATATTCATGTTAAAAAAATGCTTAAATTGGTATATCGTGTTGTTTCAAAATTGTGTAATAAAACCATCAAAAAATCAGTTGAAAGTACATTATTTCCTCTGCACAGTAAGTCATCAATGGCAACAGGACTCAAAGTTGCAACTCGCACGTTATGAGTCTGTGACCATGACCATGACCACTCTGTTACAGCGATTACTTAGTTTCTGGCACTGCAATGCTAAATCACGTATACAATAAATGAATGGTCACCATGTCACTAGTTTTTGTGAATTTAATATAGTCGACTCTCGATAATTTGACGGACCAATGAAGAACTTCGAATTACCAAGAGTTCGAATTATCAAGAGGGTAGAAAAAAATTCCCAAAATACGCGAAGAGAAACTTTTTCGAACACACTTAAATTTGAAACTATGTAATAAAACAACAATTGTACATATGTATTAAATTATTTTAAAGTACTTTTAAAAAGTACATATTATACAGTATAAATATTTTTCAGAAGTTAGAAGTCGTGTAATAGAACGCATTCATACACAATCCTACGTATTTCTTCTTCACAATAGTGGACCATTTTTTCTGAACAAATGTGTAGCAAGGTCGCGTTTTAAAGAAAATATGTGGACGGCTGACAACCGGTGCAGTTGGTCTATTGTCCACTTAGAGGAATGAAAACAATAAAAGTGTATTTTCGACTGAGGGATCAGAAAACACAAAAAAAGTGTAGCAGACGGTCTCAATGGGGATATGTTACAGGGAGCAATGCAAAACATGTAAGCTCCACCCTACTTATTACAGGACTGCACATGATAGTGAGTATTCGAATTGTCGAGAGTTTCATAAAATAACTTCGAATTATATATAGGGTGTTGTAGTCTGGCCAGCCACAGATTTTACTTCGAAATTTTGAGTGTACCAAAACGCATTGGTTTAGTTCGAAGTATCAAGAGTTCTTCAAGGGACTGAGCATATACTTCGAATTATCGAGATGTTTGTATTATCGAAGGTTTGAGTTATCGAGAGTCGACTGTATATATTTTTAGTGTAAGCATGTTTTGATTATTGTGTTTAATTTTTATTAGCTATTTATTAATGTAAAAGTTTAAAAATTTCGTACACTCATAGATTTTCTTACAAAAATATTTTGTCCAGGTATTTTTTTATAATATTATTATATGTGTAAATTGAGAAAGACATCAGGCAAGGCGTTTTTTGGAATATGTTTAGTTTGTGTTGAAATCCAACTTTTGAGCTATGGCAATTCAAAGTACAAATTTATCACTAACAGATGTTTACCAGCATCATAGCTTTGATTGCTTAAGTAAGGTAGAGCAAAAATTTAAGCCTTATTAGAAGCAAACAAAAAATGAATTGTTTCCCAATAAAAGTTGAAAATTTGTTTTTATTCAACTTTCGCTTAGGAAGAAGTTCCTCTAAATTCTTTTTCCTATTCGCAATCAAATAATTCATATTCAGTTTCTCCCCTACATAATTTTCTAGAAGCTTGAAAGCTTAATTGGATATTTTATCAGCATTAAAACATAAATGGTGATAGAATATGAATAAGCGTCTTTGATTTTAAAATTGATGCAATTTTATTTTGCAGTGTTCTAATAACAAAATACTGCATTAAATGCGAAGAAATGATACCAATAGATCATTATCTTTATCGCAATTTCCTTTCAAGTCACGCATCCCAATCAAAATGTATTCGGAAATGCAATTTCGAATTCCTTTTCTCCTTCAGAAAAGAGGAAATGAGCAGAATTTTTTGTTGTTGTTGTTAGTTTCCTAAGTTTTTGATATAGCATTAAAAAGAGACTGAGGAATAACAGGTGAAATGTATACGTTTTTCGCAATACATTTCATTTTGTAATATTATTAAATAGTTTAAATTGTCATAAGATAAACATGCATGTCACACTTAAAATAGACATCTAACAGTTGAAAAATGAGTATTTTTTTATCCATACCCCTTTTTGAGAGTCGATATGCCTAAACCCCGTTTTTAGCGGATTTCAGTTCAACAACAACAAAAAACATGCATACCAAATTTTATTACTGTAGGTCTAAATCGGGAATTTATTTTATTCATAAGCTGCAGTAACTCCTCGCTCCCCCAAAGAAGTCAATTTCCCTAAAATCAGTTCTTATCGTTCCTCTATTCATCAAAGAAAATATGCTTATTAAATTTCAAGTATGTAAATCTAACAGTCCAAAAACAGCAATTTCTTTTTATCTATAACTCCTCTGCGTAAGCCTTCACAATTCTGCTTTAAGATCAATTTCCGCAAAACCACTTTTGTAGTGGATTTCTAAACCTTGAAAGAAACGTGCCTACCAAATTTCAAGTTCGAAGGTTTAATAGTTCAAAAACGTGAATATTTATATATATAATGCCCCTTAGGGGTTACTTTTCCTAAAATCCTTATTATAGCAGACTTCTACTCTATCAAAGAAATGGGCCTACTAAATTTCAAGGCCATAAGTTAACATATTTATCTACAACGTCTCTTGTGGGGATCGATTTCGCAAAATTCGTACTTAGTGGACTTCTATTCTATGAAAGAAACGTACCTACGAAATTTTAAGTTCATAGATTAAATAGTTCTAATACGGGAAAACTTATTTATAACGTCCCTTATGCCCCGCAAAGTCCCTTACGGGCCAATTTTCGCAAAACCCATTTTGTAGCGGACCTTTGCTCATTGAAAGAAACGCTTCGACCAAATTTAAAATCTGTAGGTCTAATTGTTCAAAAACGGGGAATATTTATCTATAGTACACCTTAGATACCCGCAACGATCCTTAGGGGTAATTTTCGTGAAACCCTTATTCTAGAGGACTTTACTTCTCTCATGAAAGGAACGTGCATATCATATTTCAAGGTTAAGGGTCTAATAGTTCAAAAATGGGTAAATTTATCCATAATGCCCTTTCAGCCCTCGCATTTCCTCCTTGGGGCTCAATTTTCACAAAACTCGTTTTGTAGCAGATCTTTACCTCACGAAAAGAACTTGTCTGCCAAATTTCAAGTCTGTAAGTGTAATCAGTTAAAACAGGAATGCATATGCCTCCCCCCTCTGCGGGCGATTTTCACAAAACCAATTTCTAGCGGACATCTATTCGATAAAACCGACATGCCTGCCAATTTTTAAGTCTAAGTTTAATAGTTCCTGTTAATATCGTGATGAGTGAATGAGAGAACCATTTTCTCTTTTAAAAACCATAATTTAAATCATATCAATAAAAATATATATATTTTTTTTATTCTATGGTGAATAAGTTATTTGCACGTATATATATATTTGAATTAGTACATATATATATTTGCACAAAAATTAATCGGAAAAATCTGATTAGCATAATCAAATAAATCACTCAAAAAATACAGACTAATTCCAAAAACATGGTTTCAAACTGAAACACATAAAAAAAAGAACCTTGGAATGAATCCCGAACTATCTTAGTTCAATATAAATCTCTTTTCTTTTCAGCTATTTATTATTCTTCAGAACAAAGACAAGAGTTGAAAAAGTTGCTTCCAGGACAAGATTGATGATAAATAAAAGGAAAAAATCATTTGCTTTTTCAAATAAATTATACTTAACTGAGTCCAAAGCTATTTATAAAAATCTAACAAATAATTTTCTTGAAGAAAATCTTATAAATATCTGTAACGTTTTCAAATTTGCTGACTGTAATTTTTTTTTAATGAAAAGAACTAAATTTAAAGATATACACCCCCCCCCCCAAATGCAATGATAATTCGTAGTTATTCAAAATGGTTTATATATACAAATTGTTTTCAAGACATACGTGTTTCTATGACTTCCAGAAAACGAATGGATGATTCAGAGCGCTGGCGTGCTGTGGGGTGCATTGAAGCAGGATAGTCGATCACAGATGTTGCTCTTTTCTTCGACGTTCATTATTCTGTAACTTCACGTTTATGGACACAATTCCAAACCATACAGACAGTTGTCCGAAGGTTAGTAGGCGGTAGCCCAAGGGTTACAACCCCCGCGGAAGATCGATATATTGCTATTGTAGCCAAGCGGAATCGCAGAGCGACCTCCACACAACATCTGTAACATCTATGGTTACAGCGTCCATTGGTAAGGCTATATCTGCAGCTACTGTACGCCGAAGATTACATATGAATGGACTGTATGACCGGGTACCTAGAGTTTGTGTGTTCCTCTATCTGTCCAATCAAGAGGGGCATGATTAAAGTGGTGCCGGGAAATTGGCAATTGGACTGTGTCTGACTGGGGCAATGTCATGTTTACTGATGAGTCAAGATTTGCTCTGTAGCCAGATGTCAAGCGTATAAAGATATGGCGTAAACAAGGAACACGCAATCAGCCCCAAAACATCACGGAATATCACACATTCCGAGACGGAAGCATTATGGTGTGGTCAGGGATTTCATTAGGACACCGCACGGACCTGCACATCTTTAAACGACGTTCTGTGACGGCTGTCCGGTATCGAGATGAAGTTCTAGAACCCATTGTGTGAGATTGTACGCTGCAGCAGTTGGCCCTACTTTTGTTTTAATGGACGATAACGCACGTCCCCATAGAGCTGGCATCGCCGATGACTACCTGGAGAGTGAAGGGATTGCGCGTATGGCGTGGCCTGCATATTCGCCCGACTTTAATCCCATTGAAAATCTTTGGGATGCTCTCGGCTGTGCTGTTTGTTCAGGTTTACCACCTCCAGCCACTCTTATTGAGCCGGAAACTGCTTTACAAGAAGAATGGCGATTGCTTAATTCTGCGGTGGTTGACCACTTAATTGAAAGCATGGTCAGAAGGTTTAAACGTTGCATACAGATGAGGGGGTATCACATACCTTATTAATGTCCTTTTTTTCATTTTATGCTGTTTATTTTCACTTTATGCATAATTCTGTTTAAGTCTCCAAGATGACATTATCTGATAACTTACAAAAATTTAATATTGTTTTCATTTCTGTATGTAATTATTGATTTTGTTTTATGTATAAATATGTATGCTACTTTACTGCCAAATTTTGTGTCAATCAAAGCAGTATTTGTTGATTTTTCTGCATTTTACATCTTCGTGCTTAATTTTTGGAAGTGAGTGTATATATATATTTATAATTATTTTTCTACTTTCACCCTTAGTTTTATTAGCCATTTTCCTTAATGTAACTCAACGTAAGCGTATATTAGAAAAATATTTATTCCCTCTTTCTCTCTGATAAATATACATTTATATTTATTTTACTATATTATACGTTGTGTTATGGAAATTCAAAACTCACAAGATAATGTTTACAGATTGTTGAGCACAAAAAGCTGGATACATTATATAATCAAACACAGTGTAATAACATCACTTTTCTGATGGTATATATTTATGTTTTTTTAAAAAATGCATTGTTTTGAAAGATGCAGATATCACCTACAATACTTACGTACTTCGTTGTACGATCCAAAAATTCGGGGCCTGTTGCCATTGCTGACAACAAAAGCTGGTACTTAAAGTTAAACCACTTGAAATGGATTCTTTCAGCCCTCCCTTACCTTGTCAGGTTGGTTTGTTCTGTGTCATGTGACCGAATCGCACGCGCAGCAGTTATCTTCCGAAGCTAGTTAGCTTTGCTCGGCGATCTAAGAAAGATGGCTTTTCTTGAACTGTTGAATACTAAATTCGCTTAGCAAGCTCAGGTAAAACACAAATGGAGACTATGCAAATGCCAAGTAAGGTATATGGTAAATCTACCATGGTGAGATCAAAGGTTTAAGAAAGGTATCGGCGTTATAAAGAGGGTCGAGAATCTATCGAATACAATAAACGCACTGGACGACCATCGACTCAAGGAAGCAGTGAAAGTAGCGTCGCATGATGCCTTACACTACGTTGCGAAAAATGGCTTCCAGCTGTGCTTCCAGAAGTTATACCAACGCTGGCCGAACTGTATCGTCGCTCAAGGAAACTACTTTGAAAGTGGATGCACTTCGGTACTGCGAACTTTTTAGGGTAAAGTTTTCTACACCTTGCCCCCGAAGTTTTGGATCATAATACGTATTAACTTCTTATAAGTTATATTAAGTTTTTCATGAAACAATAATGTTTGTCATCTCATAGATATCTTTAAAAAAATTGTCATGCACAATTTGTAAAAGTTTTTATTTTTTTAAAATAATTATATATTAACTGAAGATAGGCCTACGTTGAAAATTAATTTCAGTATGTAATACTGAAGCAATTCTACTGTTGCTGGATAAATTACATTCGAGACGACGATTTTTTTATAAAATTTATTTTAATAAAACTTCACTGTCTTCTGGATAGTGAAGTCCCCAACTACCTCATAGTACTTCCTTTTTTTCAAATTATCTTCTTAAATAATGAATTAATTCATTGTCTAAATCTATTTTTTTTTCAATATACATTTAATTTGAAATGTATATGGAATTATAAAAGTAAGTATCTTTTTTATATAACAGCACAATATTCATCAAAAATGCTTTGAAAATATCGATAAAGAATAAGACTCCTACGCCCTTTGAGCTTTCTATCCCACAGTTTTTAACTCTTCTTTGTATGATGATTGAAATTTCCATCTTAACATTTAAGAGAACAAAAATTTGCAAAAAAAAAAAAATATATGTATACTGTACATTGGTTGCTGCTTGCAACTTTTTTCAAGACTATTGTGTAATAAGAAATGTAGCTGTCAAAAAAGTTAAGTGTCAAAATCATCATTTTAGCGGGCCTGAAGTTGTTATTCTGCTGCTTGTTGTGATTTTAAGAAACATGCGATTTCTTGAATATTTTTTTCATAACTTATCTGAGATTTTTTGCTAAAAAGCGATAGTGAGTGGGATAAAGGGTTTTTTTAGTGTTTTCTGTTATTTTCTGTGCAATTTATATCGAATACCTCGTATACCTTATATCGAAAAATCTCGTATTTAACGTATAAAATTTCAAACAATGCTATCATATAATTGGCCCCAACCCTCTGACAACCATTGATTTTAGTTCTGTTGTTGTACTTAAGCAATATCAATTATTTTACTAGATTATTTGTTAAAAGCTCATGTTAATTTTGAAGCATCAATATGTTTTATCAGTAAGTAAGATTTTATGCCGTACTTAAGGTATCCGACAACCCTACAATTGTGAATTATTTTTTATAGGCCATCTCATTAGCTTTATAAAAATACCGATTTTATCATTTTCCGTTCACTAGAACAAAAACTACAAGCGTTGTAGTAAAAGCAGATTCCTTTACTTTAAGCAAAATGTTACACTTTGAAATGCTATTTACTTGAAATGTAATTTTTAGCTCATTTTCCACGTAGTGGAACAAAAGCGCTATTAGGACGCAAATTTAGTCTTCGTTCCATATTTTATCGTACCTTTTTCTCAGCCAATAAGCAACCAATTGACCTCGGGTTTTCGGCATTGGGTCGCATTTGTGCCCTAGATGAGCCGAATCATATTTAAATTTAATAATTATTTAGATTTTAAAAAAAATTAATTTTTTTTAAGTAGAGTACACACACTACTTTCTGTTAGTAAAAAGTTCATTAGTTTCATTATTGTAAAATACAACATGTGAAAAACGCGCTAAAATTACTTGGCCGTGCCAATGATTGATATCTTGTTTACCATTTTAATAATGATAATTTATTTTGCTTTTCTTAATTTTAGCATATATTTCTTAAAATGTGTTAAATAAATCTAAAAACAGCAAAAAAATCCCCATATCTCCATTAAAAAAAAACAGCTGTCGCAAGTAGTCGGGTACCTTAACATCTAAATTTGCATCTTGATGGTTATTTCTATCGTAATGCTTTTTAATTATTTAATATTACATATTTATACTAGGATTTTCTTAAAAAATTTCTTTTTATCTAGAGCTTGAATTTTATCCCCCTGCTCTGTTTAATATCACAAAAATGGGAAAAAAAATATGCAAAGAAAAAAGTTAGCTTCAATAAACATCTCCTAAATATCGATTATTTCTCATCAACAGCATCGTTATTGTTTACTTTCAGAATACAGATTTCTCAAAACCCTATTTTTTTTCATTTTATCCACAAATATCATAAACGCAATTTATTTTCTTAAATTTATCTCGTTTTCGGTGTATATAATTTTTTTTGGAATGCAATTAGTAAGTAAACATGAAAAGGATATTCGATTATATGATATCTATGAACAAAAATCTTTATACCGGATCATTAACAAGAAAATGATTTTTCCGATTAATTTCAAGTTATAAAACTTTCTTGAATTAGTTTTGCTTTGAAGATAGCTTTTTTTTCTCTTTTTCCCCCGTCAATGCTATTCCTCTTGGATATTTTTTTAAATATCTACATGCATATCTTCTAAGTAATGCTCTGCTGTGTTAATGTAAGAAAACAAAAATTATATTCAAACTTCTCAGTAATCCTTCGAGCATTTGTTATCATTAATTTCGTATTTCCGAAAAAAAAAACCACTTTCTTATCAAGTTGTTTATATTCGCTTTACAGAAAAATAGCAAAGACAATTTCAAATACTTCGAATAAAATGCCACATCATTAATCATCATTTTAATGTCCATGATTGCTTCTTTTGATCAAAAAAGCGATGAGAGAAAAATATTTCGAATTCTACTAATTATTTCTCGAAACTTTTTCTACCGAGTTTCATGATTTATGCATGTAAGTTTAATTAATTCTAAAGAAATCAAATAAATAAAAACATGAATGAATCATGATTAGAAATTATTATTCATTAAATAATCACAAATATAACTTTGGAAATTGAATTTCTTTGCATTTGGAATTGCGTGTTTTGCTGTTTACGAATCAAATATAGCTTTAACTTGTTCTCGATAGGAGTTTATTGTCTCATTTTATGGGACTTCAGGATGTTTTTGCTTATTGTTAAAGAATGGGAATGGAATTCAGAATATTTTTTTTAGTTATAAAAGTATTCCAACAGTAACCACTTAACTGGTTTGCCCGAACACCGTTCGGGCACTTATATTTTCTTCTTTCTCTCTTTGACTTGCAAATATTTTTCATTCTTATAGTGAGCTTATTAGTGATAGTGTTTTTAAGAGATGCAGTTTGCCCATGGTACTGAAATATTTCTCATCTGGGATTTCATTTGTGGTGAAGGCTCGGGAACTGCTTATTAAAGGCAGAAATTTAGATTCTTATAAATTTTCGATAAGAAATAGAGATTGTCAAGGCAATGTGCAATGTATTGCTAGAGAAGAAACGAAAATGGAAATATAATCCAAAAATCTCTGTACCCATTGCAATGTAAGACATAATATTATGCATTGCTTCAAATTGCGTGTGCATATACGCATATATATGGACACGCACAATTCCCCAACCGTGTAAAAAAAGGTACGGACATGAAATGTTTTGTAAATATGATAGAGAAATTCTCTCAAGATATATAAAATACTCTTCATAGCGTGCAGATTGTACATATAAAAAGCAACCACAATTAGGATTTTTTTGTGCTTTAGAATTATAAAATAAAAAATAACTTGAGAGAAAAATCTAAAATTGAAAATTAAAATAAAGTTCTTCCATTCCCGCATTCTGTTAAGTATTATGCATAGTCATATGCAATAAAATATATGTCTTTTTTTAAGAAAATTTTGGGCAAAAATTGACCACTTAAACAGTTAATATTATATTATGGACTCTCTACCCTACAAGGGGCAGCATATTTTATAATACTGCTAATCTTTACAGTATTTCAGCGTTTCTCAAACTTTGATGCAAGCCCTTTAGGTAGAGGTGATAACCCTGTGTGGGGAGGGGGGCGAATATATCGAAAAGGCGAAAATAAAAGATTATTCTAAAAGTACATTCTGAGCTTGAAAAGAAACATCCTATTACTAAAAAGTAAAATATTTATTACTTAAAAGTAACTATACAAATTTAATACTTTAAGTTAATTTGTATGGTTTTTGAAAAAGGTCAAATTGTACTAACGCTTTACATTTATTGTACTTAAGACTTTACCGTAAACGAGCATTTTTATTGTATTTAATATATTTTGTTATTTTATAAAGGAGGGAGGAGTTGAAAAAATATGATTGAAAATCAGATCGATAATACTGACAGTTTGAGAAAAAATTATATTTTGAAATTTTATGAAAGCTACCCATTATAAGCAGATGTATGAATTATAGCGTTATAAATATTAATGAAAAATAAAACAATGCTCTGTCTGAAAATGGGCTCCACGTTGAGTCTCGTACATTTGACGAAGACAGCCTTAAAAAATTTTTTTTTCATCCACATTATAATTTAAACAGTATGTTTCACTTCTGGGAATCTGTTTTTCTCTTGCCATCCCCAAAACCCTCGTGTAGCTGAACAGTGGGACGTTAATATTCACTCACTCACTCTGTTTTTATCTTGAATTTTCAAATCGGAAAAAGACAGAACTATTCTACTTTTCATACATTTAGAGGTGATTGTTTCAGTAATAAAACTGTTAAAAAATAATATTCTAAATATTTTTTTTTGTAAAATATAGATACTATGATTTTCCCTAATATGGTGTAGTTTCTGAAAATTCAGCGTTGATATTTAATTTTTAAAAGTCTCCGAAAGGTGAAACACTCTCACACACAAATATAGTTCTTTAAACTATAAATCAGAATACCTTTTGAAAATATCTGATATTATCTAAGACTAAGTAAAGTATTAAATTAATTTTACTAATGTAAAACATTTGCAAATAAGCCATTAGTTTGCTGAATCACCAATACGTTTTAACAATATCCTCATAACTATAAAGAGCACACCACTATTATTCAAACACTCCCAGATCACATTTTGGTCAGATTCACGCAAAACAGAGTTTGGTGAGTCCATCTTTCTATCTCTTTAGAGGTGGAACAACAAATCAATTGTATCAGTGACATCTCTAAAAAGCGCAACTGCAGTCTTTCTATGTACATGGTTTGTCCCAATGATTATTTGAAGTGGAATGATATTTTGTCGTTGTGTGTCAAAGCAGGCTGACAGGCCGGAGCTTCGGTTAGAGAAGTTGGCGGGATATAAGCTTCTAAACGAAACAAGTGTCAGTCACCTGCTGATAGTTGTTCAGGCAGGGTCACGTTCCGCGCAGAGGTATCTACTGCCCTCTCGGTGACCCAAAAAATGGACTACTTTTTGAAGCAGCCTGATGCAATCAATTTTTTGTGAGAACATGGAGCGGAGACTCTCAAAATGCTAACGGTGACAGGGCAATAAAACAAAACCAGACTTTTATGCGGCACAAGATGGCTCGAGAAGGTTAGGTGTTTCTTCACGACGATGACTACTCGTGACGCTCATCAACAACACAAACGGATGACTCGGTGCAAAAATTGCGTCACGTTTTTGGCAAGGACTGACAATTAAGTGCTTAAATGATTGCAGAGGAGTGGGAACACCCACAACAATCATTAATTACATTTTAATGAAGGATCTTTAAGTGAGGAAAAATTACACAATAAAGGGATTTTGCATCATGACAACGCGTCAAGCTACACTGCATTCATTGTCTCCGAGTTGCTGATCAAATGGGCATGAGAAACGCTTCAATTGTCACCGTACAACCCCGATCTGTCCCAACAGACTTTTATTTGCTCCAAAGGATCAAAGGAACCCTGAAAAAATTCGGCATTGGGCGCTGGAGGCGGTACATGTTGCCCATTTTTCGCTCGACGAGGGTTCAGTGGATACTTCTGTGTGAAGCATTACTCAGTCTACACAAGTGTCAGAAGGCGACTGACACCAGTCTCGTTTCGAACCTTAGATCTCCTCACCACCACCAACTTATACGCTTGAAGCTCCACCCCTCCAGCCCGTGTCACTAAATAAAAAACCAAACCGAGAAATTTGGGTCAGACCATGTATATTGCAGACAAATCTGACCTGCCTCAGAATTCTCCATCTCTTATCTATAGCATGTTTGTTTACATCTTGTTTTATTGCCTTAAAATTCTGATTAACAATTTAATCACATGAAAAGACAGGTAGTTAATGCGTTGTTTTGTCAAAGTTTCCTTGTTAGCCAGCGTGCGGTAGATTTTTCGTTGCCTAATATCTGTAATGGGCAGGAATCTAATGAAATAGCTTTAATGTAATATCTATCAGTAATTAATAAAAAGTATTAAACCTGTCAGTAAGTATTTAAAAATATTCAATCTGTCAGAAAGTACGAGGGCGATTCGGAAAATAACCGCCGTTTGGGCGTTGCGCTGAAAGTACGGTACGCAGCGCCCTCAATCGAATCCACGATCAATTTGTGATTCAGTAAGCTTTCAGTGGGCGAATGAGCTTGTCGTAGGGCCAACAGTTTACTAGTTTTAACGTGACAAAATGTGTGCCGCCATAGGAAATCGGGCGAAATGTGAGGTGCGATAACTGATAAGATTTCTTTGGGCCAAAAAAAAACTGTCAGTAATGGATATCCATCGCGAATCGCGAATTGTGTGCCGTATACGGGTCAAACATTATGAGTGAAGGTGTAGTGTGTCAATTACGTTTTTTCAAGAACGTAAGAACAAACAACCATGATGAATCACGAAATGGAACGCTGTCTGTAGTGAATGCTGATCTTTTCCGATAACCATCTAATCACTGCAATGAAGAAGTGGCTTGGGTGGAATTTCGCTGACAAAGAGGAATTTAAAACCGCTGTGACACATTGGTTTAAATAGCAAGTTGCCGTTTTTATACAAAAGGATTTGGTAAACTAGTAAAATGGTGCAAAAAGTGCTTGAATAATGGGAGAAAACTGTCGAAAAATAGAGGAGCGTTCTACCTTTGATATGTAATTACCCCCCCCCCTCTGTTTTAGTTTGTTTTTTACAGCGATTCGGAGGTTACTTTCCGAATTTCCCTCGTATTAAATTTTTTTTAAAATATCAAAGAGCAAGTATACGCTCTATTAGATGCACATTCTAATAAATCCCTTTATATACTTATTTACTTCTGCTATCGTTTTTTCATTATGATGTCTTTTAGACGTAATACTCCAAACTAAGCCGCTTGACAAAAGTTCAATAATTTTGAATAAAGGAAGGAAGTTGCGATTCATACAGTAAGAAATATTGCCATCCAAATCGAGAGCGAATTTATCAATAAATGGATATGGGTTTTCAAAATATGTAGCATACTTTTCACAAATCAATGTTTCAAACTAGCACATCGTAGAAAGTCTCTCTTTCTGAAACCTTCGGGATGTTTCAAAACTTTATTCATCTGAGTAGCCACCCTCAGGAAAACATGGTTTTGAAACTTTAAACAATTCAAATTTTGATAACGTTTCCAATATCTGTCTCATTTTAGAGTATAATATCCATAGATAAAATTTTAAATAAATTTCTAAAGATACTTGTGGAAGCATGTTTGGAATTTCCAGTAAGAATTATAGAAATACATATTAAATCTATTCGAAATGGGGAACTATTGCCCTTAAAAATACAAATCGAATAAGAAAGAAGGTACAAGTTTGATATAAAATATTAAGAGAATTCCCGAATATTAAGTTATAAAACATAGTTACATCTCTAGTGGAAAACTCTAACAGCTTATACGTCTAGAGTGAAAAAAATAAATATATATTAACACAGAAAAGTTTAATAAGTTTTTCAAAGTTACTTAAAAATTCAACATGCATGCAGATTGTATAAACATATTGGAAGAAAAGGAAATCTTCACAATGATATTTTGTTTCTGTTTTAACACACTTTTTTTAATCCTAAAATTCATTAATAAATTCCCCCCCCCCCAAATGTCTGTTACTTTCAGTTCTTAAGATAACTTATTTGTAAATTTACAGAAAATCAAATACAAACGAAATGAATTTGTTTAAATAACTAACTCTCTCTAATGACAGAATTGTTTATTCATGACGGAAATATAAATAGTATCACTGCGAAAAGGAGTCTGAGTATGCACGCCCTAGCACCTCAGTATTAAAATTTCCACACCACATAGAAGCATAATTCAATTTTACCGTTACCAAATACTTCAATCTTCCTGATAAATCTTGCTGAATCCATCATCCACAAATATTTCAGCTTGATCACAAAGCTTCGAGTTTAAAGAGTAATATAGATGTGAGAAATTAATTAATTTGATTATTCAATAGCTGATAAATAAAATAAATGAACAGTCAAAACTTAAAATGAAAAGTATTTTTTTTCCAAATAATTCTTTTTACATCTTTCATACATTTTTAGCACTTTATTCGGTATTACTAACATACTCATCCATCACATGTATATGTCAAAGAAAGTATGGATTTGAATGAGATGAGTGTTATTTCCCTGCTGTTACTCACGACAGCTACAGCACATACTTCATCGTGCTGAACCGATCCATCAAACTCACAAAGGTAATCGAAGGCTCAACATGTAAACTTGCGTGGTGTATGAAGCATTCCGCTTCATTCTTACTCCATAACCTTCATCTCAACACTCAAACGTATTATCAACCTCTGTATTGTATCTGAGATATATATTGCGAACAATTCTAGTTCATGAAGAGAGAGAATTGAATTCCATGTGAATTATACTTTGCTATGTGTATAGAAGGAATTTTAAGTTAAGGGTACATGGTATGATTTACGTAAAAAAATTCAATTTAACGATTTTCAAAATTTTTTGGTTGCTTCCCATGTGTGTACACTATGGAAACCAGATTTTGTGAGCTCAAAATTTTACAAAACCCTAGCCATTTATTTTTTTAAAAACTTAAAATTTGTGAAGTGATTTTAAAATGCTACTTCTCCTACAAAAATTTACGTACACTCATGAAATTTGATTCACATGTACGTCAAACTATGCATAACAAAAGTTGGTATAGGTTTTACGATAACATAATTAGTATTTGTATAATACATCTTTTTAAGAATGTTTATTGAAAAACAATTAAAAATTGTATGAGTCCTGAGTTCAATTTTCTTTAAAAAAATAAGTATTGCTTTGTTTCAAAACGGCATACTAAATTTGTAACATGTGCTATTACCAATAGGATAGTAAATATTTCAAAGCATTAGGCACAATAGAAAAAAAAGCCTTAGCATTTTAAATGAAGACAA
>BMAO01025276.1:0-27946 GCA_019973975.1 Trichonephila clavata
TACGATTTACGCAAAACTTTTTGATTTAAGGACTCTCAAAAAATTTTTGGTTGCCTCCTATGTGTGTATACTATGTAAAACAGTTTTTGTGCTTAAAATTTAATAAAAATTTGCCATTTAATTTCTTAAAAAAAACTTAAAATTTGTGAAGGGATTTTAAAATTCTACTCCTATAAAAATTTACGTACACGCATGAAAGTTGATTTAGATGTACGTCAAACTATGTATGGCAAATTTGGTATGGGTTTTGCGATAACATGATCGGTATTGGTACAATGCTTCTTTTTATGGATGCTTATTAAAAATTTCATAAAAAAATGTATAAATTCTCTGATTTTAATTATTTTTAAGAAAATAAGTATTGCTTTCATTCAAAAATACTTACCAAGTTTTGTTACATGTGCTATTAGCAATTGAAAAAAGTTAAAAGCATTAGGCTCAATAGAAAAAAAAGCCTTAGCCTTTTAAATGAAGACAAACTAGTCATTTTATCTTTTTGAGATAAGTAAGTTTAAAGTTTTCATTTGCTATAGGGATGTGAAAACACGAACATAAAATCTATCATAATTCTGCGTTTTTTAAGTTTAGAGCTTTCAAATTTTTGTGAGGCTATAGAAAAGTATAAAAAGAGTAAGTTAGGCTAAAAAAGTTAGATTTGATTTTTTGATTGATGTTTGTCAACTGAATCGTACTGTGTCCCCTTAAAACACACATGAGGGGTGCCCCATCTCTCTCTATGTATATATATCATGTGTGTGTGGTTTAGATATTTACATATTTACTTTTGAAGGAGTAGAATTAAAAATTCAGGTAAACATGTTTTAAATTTGAACAGTCTCTCTGATTCGGATTTTAACTGAGCGAGAGGGGAATTCATTTGACTGGAGGTCTTCCAAAATATAGTGCTTTGCTATCAAAGTAAGTTTCCCTGAGGAAGTAATAGGAGCCGCTTATGTATAGTATCGCCCTACTTTGATGTTCCATCTTGGAATTCAAATACATTCTGCAGACTTAAGATCAGTTAATTGATTCACAGTAGAGGACCCATTTCTGCCTTACGTCTACAGAAAGGGAGGGTCCAGAGAAATATAAAAGCATCGTTATCAACACAATATTACTTTTTATCCTACAGAAAATGGTATACAGCAACCTGTGAACCAACACAATAATTACTATAGGGGAAAAATATACAAATTATTTTTTATAACTTTCTTAAACCAATCGGGAAAAAAATGTAGTGAAGTGTCAATTTTCCACATTTCAAAAAAAAATATGCTAGTCATCACTTAACCAAGTGATATAAATTTTTATTTTTTACTTTCGCGGAATTGATATGACTCTCCGTTTTCATCCTGTATCCACTTGACATTGAGTTTCGGGATATCTCGTTCATAATACAAAAGACCTTTAAAACTCGTACAAATGCTGTTCCGAATTTTTTTCTCGTTTAATCCAGTTGCCTTACAAATGTTCTACCAAACGATTCAAAGACTTTTCACCTTTTTTCGCAGAAAAGTTTTCTTTCCCAACCTTTTTTATGACTCTGTGACCATTGCTTGCAATTAGAAAGAGTTATCTTTCGCGTCCTCTCTTTCCGTTGTGACGTGAAAACCTTAACAATGTGTTGAAATGGACCACTAAACTTTCCAGTGTGTATGTGTGTGTCGAGGGGGGCGAAGAAATTATTTCCTCTGTTTTAAAAGCGCTGAGCAGCTGGGATGTTTTTGCTCAGTTTTAACCGTATCTAAAAGATTAAAACAGTAGTGTACATGTTTATCTGAGAGGCTATATTTGTAAAAAATACGTTGACGGAAACACAATCTTTATGCTAAAAATAAAAATTCTGTTGGACGCTGAGAGGAGTTTGAACTCCTACATCTCACCCTTAAGATCGGATTAAATCCAATTTGCAACTGATTTTGAATACAGTGTGAATTATAAACAGTGATTAAATTATAATTCAGTGCATCATTGTAATAACTTTGACACATGTATTACTTTGCTCCATACGTTAGTTAAACAGAGGAAGATAAACTAAAATTGCTTGACAATGAAGGGTCGAAACTAAAGAAGACTGGCATAGGTATCCTGGGGAGCATTACTTGGGCTCACCAAGTACACAGTAAACCTATCGGAAAAAAGGAAACACCGGCTCCGGCTGCCTGAGAATCAAGAATTTCGAATTTACTTATAGAAGATAAGCTCCTCAGAAAATATAAAATTTATTTCAGCAATTCAGATAGTTAAGAGAAAAAGTAAGTAGCAAAAAAGAGAAATACATTTCTTAATATATTATTTATGAAGTAATGTTTTATTCAGTCATTTTTTCTTCTTTTTTATGTTTTTGCTTGGTCGGAAAATTTTGAATTTTTAGATTATTTTTTCATAATTAAGTAAAAGAAAATTTATATGCATGCATATATATAACTTTTCTTTAAAAAAAAAAAAAAACGAATATTTTCAAGTTCAATGGAAAAAAAATATATACTTTGCTACACAAAATGTTTCTTCCTAAAAACTTTCAGGGGAAAATGTAAATTTTGAATCTCTTTAAGAAAAATCCACTATGCACATGAAATTGCAACAATAAATTCCTTAGACAGCTTTTTTTTTATTTCAAATGAAAATTTATATTTCTTTTGTAAGTGCATGTCTTTGCTTTTAAATTTTATTTACATTTTCATATATATATTTATATGCTGCAGCTTTTTTTTAGGTGCAGAATATTATAAATTATTTTTCAACTCACAAATAATGCTTTTTTTCTCTAACTTTTTGTTGGAAAATTAGTTCAAAAAATATGTTTTGTAAATATAATATTTCAAAATGTTAGTTTTATCTAAAAACATATAGAAACTTTCAGATATATAATAATGTTGTTATTATGTAATTATTTCACACAAAATTCAATACATATTCTTTTTTTTTACTTTTGTACTGTATTTTTGGCTGTGGAAACCAAATAGTTATGCTTATGAAATCAATGTCATCGTTATTTCTGTCCAGATATGGATTCGTATTATAATGTCACTATAAACCCTCTTATAGGAGCCGAAGCACGTAACATGTTCCTACATTTAAAATTTCTCCCTTTAAGGTATCTAATTACCCTAAAATTGCGAATTTTGCCAAAAAATGACAATTTTTATGGTTTTATTTCATCTTATTAGCTTTATAAAAATACTAAGTTTTTTATTTCACTAGAACAAAAACTATAAGTGTTTTAATAAAAGCAGATGCCATTGATTTAAGCAAGATGTCATATTTTAAAACGCGGTTTATTCGAAATGTGGTTTTTTTGAAAATGCTCAAACGGGGACAGCGATTACTAAAAGCGTTTTAAAAATAATTAGCTGAAATTTTTTGTGTTTTTTCTGTATAATAGTAGAAGTGTTTTAACTTTCAGATTTATCAGTCTTTGTTTTATTACAAAATTTACAGTGCCTTATTTACACTGCCTATATTACAGTGCCTTAGCAATTTCATGTAATAACTAAGATAAAGGGCTATAGTTTTTTGTAAAAATTAAAATATCTCTTATCCTGAAAATCTTTTCAAAAATGAATAATATATCAACACATCAGAATTGAAAAATTGAAAATTTGTTCATAAAATTTCAGTACAGATTGGGCCCCGTTTATGTTATTTTTATTTCCTGTTTTTAAAATCATCCCCCCATTTTAGCAGTGCCGGATTAATCATTAGGCGTAGTAGAAAATTGCCTATTGGCCCTAAGCTTTTTAGGGGCCCCACAAGAATGCATTCTGTATTGCTCCAGAAATAGGCTACATGGCCCCGAGAATTCGACTGCCTAGGGGCCTCCATGTCGTTTAATCCACAACACTGCATTTTAGTATTAATAATTTATTTTTCTCTTCTTAATTTTAGCATATTTTCTTAAAATGAACTAAACAAATTTCAAAACAACAACAAAAATCCCCATATCTTCATTTTTTTAAAAACAAGTTGTCGCAAGTAGTCGGATGCCTTTAATGAGTGTGGATGTTTGGGGAAAGGAATGCCAAGGTGGTGTCTACGTCACTTGTCCATGGCTCAAAATTATTACGTTTGCCGCCAATAAACATCATGTAGCTTCCAAATGAGACGTTAACGAATAATCAAACACTAAATTTGCATAGTACTTTCAAGATTCATCATATAGCATAGCCACCTTTGTTAAATAGAAGACATGTTTGTATTCTGAATTTATGAAATCAGCTTATTTTACTTAACTATTATTTTATTTATTATTATTTATATTTCTATCATTTACTTTACACAATAATAAAAAATTCTCTAAGAATGTTAATGCATAATAAATACATTCTTAAAGAATATTCAAAGAGTACAAATGAAAAATTGTGTTGTTCTCTCTTTAGAGAAAATAATTAAAATTATAGTTATACTTCTCCAAGGAAATAATCCTATTGGCATGTAAAAAGATCGTGTTTTTTCCCTTTAATTTTTCCCTAGAAAAAGTCATTTCATAACGTGATGTCCAACAAAAAGACCTAATTACAGTAAAGTGCTGAGTTATGCAAGACTAACATTTTTTTATCTTTAGTGTACTGAAAATGAAAGGAGTATGTAATGGTATTAAGCTATTTTTAGACACAGTGTGTCTTAGAAATGCACATCTGAATAATTTTGAACTCAGACTTATTTAAAATCTTTATTTTGCTTTGCCTTTTTATAAAGATATTTTGAGTATATGTTTATTCAAATTCATGTCAGTCTACTTAAAAGATCTGTGTCTGAAATAATGTATTTCGAAATCACATATCTTACGTAATTTTTGTAAAATTACCATCCAATTATCTTTCATTCTTTGTTTAACATTCATAAAGCCTCAACTTTTTTATCTTATTAAAAATACTTTTATATCATATAAGATTTCGTTATACAAAGGATAAATTTCGTTACCAATGTCTCAAGTTCAGTAAAAGAAAATTTATTCTTTTTGATTTTATTTAAAGCAAATAATACAATTTCTTTTTATATTTTGATTCTATTAATCAATTTTATTTGAGCAGTAGGCCACACTCTAAATTATTATACATCTTTCTTTCCCATAGTTTTATACAACTGGACACACACACACACACACACACACATATATATATATATATATATAATATTATATATAAGAGGGGGGGGGGTATGAAATAATACAATAGTATAAAAAAAAAAAAAAAAAAAAAAAAAAAAAAAAAAAAAAAAAAAAATAATATATATATATGATAATAACATAAATAAGTAAAATATATATGCGTATACGTTTATGTATACGCAACCTGTGTGTATACGTTTGAACATTTTTTTTAAAATAATTATTTAGAAACAATTGTTGGTTAGCTAGTTTTTGTATTGATGTTCCGCTCTGTTATTAAAAGGTATTTTAATAAGAAAATATGATAGTAGCATTATTGACATCACCATTGTGTAGTATCCACCAACAAAACTAAAAGTAAAATGACTTTCTGCCCAGGCTTAGATTTCTCCACAGAAAAGAATACTGTAAATTTAAAGTAGAATTCCCGTACAAAAATAATGTAAAATATTTATCAAAATACAATGATATGTCACCTATGTTTACATGTTTAAAGCATAGTATTTTCCATTTATAAAGTACATTAAAAAATTAAAAATAGTTTCTGAATATCAAAGTCATTGTTCTATACAAAAATGGAAAATAAAGAAAAATGTAAGGTCTTTATTCTAAAAAAAAATTATAAGTTTTCAGGAAACATAATTTTAACACAGTTCGACATTCTATGAAAATAGTTGTCAAGACGAAATTTCATCCTTTCTATGAAGGTTTATTTTAAAACATCTATTCAACCGGGAAAATAAATTAAAATGGTATAACTGGAATTGCTAAAGATTCTTTTAAATTTTAGAAAAAGAGGTCTTATTCTTTTTGAGTCAAGGATTGAATGAAATAACAAAGTTGTGCTTGAAGGCTTACAGGATGTAACTATCCTTCAGTTTTAGATTTATATAAGGACACCCTTCTGATAGAAATCTCTTTGAGAGTAAAGTCAATAACTTATGACAAAAGCTCTCGAATTTCTGGACAGATGTTACTCTTGAGCGGCTGAATTGTCTGAAATGTGATGATGCATGTCCATCTTCAAGAGAAAGAATTGGGAAGCAATGGAACATCTAAACAATAATATTTCTAATTGTATAGATCAAGGATATGGAGTTGTTTTTGCTAAAGTGCCATAATGTGGAAGCTGAGGATCAGGAAGGTCGAAGATTTTTTTTAATTATTTCATTCATTAGTTAACTTTGTATCTCAGGAAAAATAATAAAAAATGTCAATTAAATAAATACATTTAAGTTAAACTGAAATAGTGACAATTTTATTTATATTTACCGTGTTAACTTCATATCACACATTTATAGATACACACACATTTAATTTTAGAATCAGCGTAATAAGACAAATACATCCTTATCACACTTTTCTATATTTTTTTAGTTAGGAAGGATTGTGTGTGTGTGTGTGGTGTGTGGTGTGTGTGTGTGTGTGTGTGGTGTGTGTGTGTGTGTGTGTGTGTGTGTGTGTGTGTTGAAATTCTCACCACAACCTTTAAGTTAAAGCAGATCATTTCGGTTCAAAGAGGATTTTCTTACTTTTTTGTAGCGCAACAAAAATCAGCTTGCCACTTGCAGGCCAAAAGTGACACGAGGGCCTCTATTTGCTTACCTCTGCTATAGATAGATTTATTATAAGCATAGTTAAGGTTCATAGTGAAATATGCGGTTTTTATAGGTAATTTTTATACTAAGAAAATACGTATTTTGAAATTAAAATAAATTTACTAAATATAAAATTTTATTAAATATTTGAACGTTTTTAAGAACAATCGAAATATGAACAAGAAAACTTCACAGCTAAATTCTATTTGCTTTCAATTAGAAATAAATCTTTGACTTTAGAGTAATGATAACGTTAAGCAACTTCACGAAACTAGGTTCTCTAAATATAATTATTTAAGCTCCTGATAAGTTTTTTCTACAATATTCATCTGTTTAATTATTACCATAAATTTCTATGAGCATAGTTTGTGGCTAGAATAAGAATAATGAGACAATAGAACGTTTCTTGAATTTTTAGTAATTTAAAAAAAATTGCACACAAAAAAAAATTATTTCGATGTTTTTTTCTTCTTAGAAATGAGCCGACACATTATTTTTTTAACCTTTTGCCAGCAAAATTAGCAATTTTACTAGTTTAATCTTCTGTGCGAAAATTTTAAACATTTTTCCTCTCTATATTTAAATATTATGAGTAAAATATTTTTTAATAAAAATATTACAAAAATTTAAGAATATTTCTGTATTTAGCAAGATTTCTTCATTCCTTGAAAATCTTAAGTGCTTTTGTTTTTGGTTCTGGAAGGTCATTTCTAGATAGTTGAAGTAAAACGAGAAGGGGGGGGTGGCACTAACGCATAGCGTGCTGTGATATGTAAATGCTCTCGTATCATACCTTGATTTATGATATTACAATTTTAAAGACTACTTGAATTATTCATATTGCTGTTAAAAAGAATGAAATTTTCATTACAAGAAAAGGAAGTAAAACCTTAATAACAATTTTTCATTAACATTATCTACAAGTGCAAAGGATAATTGACTCGTTGATTTATACTCATTGAATGTTGATATTCTGGGAAGAAGTAACTACGAAAGAAGGATTACTATTGAAGTATAAGAAATTGAAACTTCATAATACAGAAATTAAAAAGTTAATTATGAGAACAGAGTTTGTAATCTTGTACTTTTTCTGCTGATAACAATTTTCACATTCTTAGAATATCTGAATTATAAAATCCTACATTTTAACTTTTGTATAAACAATTTGTGCATTTGTTTATAACATTAAAGAAGACTAAAAGGAAAGTAATAAAATATTTATAAAGCAAATAACGTCTTATTTTAAATGATGATCTCATAATATAAAAACTGGTTTCTCCTCCCATCTGACAGCAAACTGAACTTTTGTACTTTTAAAGAGGTTGACTTTTTATTTAACGTCTCTTAATCGTTAAATATTCCAAGTCCTTAAATACACAAAACAAAATTCATACGTTTTTATAATAAATCATTAAATGGATAAATATTCTCCACGTATTGAGTAATAAGTCATATCTTTCAAGAAGAACTCTATGTAATTTATCCTACCAGAAGCCTTTTCAATGTTAGTTTCAAAAAAATACGATCTGATAAAAAAGAATAGAAAATATATGAGGTGAAATTTACTTTATTATACAAAGTTTTATAAAAGCAAACGAGAAAAATGTTAAAAGTTATCACAAATTTAGAGAAAGAATTTTATAACAGAAGTTAAGTTAAAAGAGTAGATTTGGAATGTTATATAGTGTGAAAAACTATTAAAACTAAATAGATAACGTCTTTGATCTTGCGATCTTTCCTTCCCAAAGATTTTTAAAAAACTTCATTAAACGACGAATAATTATGATACTTCTAAGATATTCATGTTTTTCATAATCTAAACTGGCATTAAATGTTTTTAAGAGCGATATTATCCCTTTTTAAATAATTAAACTAGAAAATTTAATAAAGGTGAAGAACATGTTTGCTTATTTTAATAATTTTCAATATAATATACAAAACATTGTAAAAGAAATTTTTTACATTTTTGTCATACATCAGTATAATGTGACTTGAATGTATTTGCAAGACATCATTGTAGAAAGTTCAATACGACACATTAATAATCAAGAAAATATCACAAGCATAGAAATGAAGCCTCTTTGAATTTAAATGAGTTTTTCCCTCTCTAAGCTATGTTTAGCATTTATTTTTTAAGAAAAATCAATTTTTGTCACAAATATTATAAATTTACTAAAATTACATATCATAAATCGAGAAATATATTTTTTGATCTTGCTGCAGCAAAAACATAAACTTTTATCTTATTTTAAAATAAAATCATGTAATTGCTTTGGTCAGTATTCGAATTATTTAAGGTGCATACCATATGAATATTTTTAATCATAATTACATTTAAAAAGATTTCACTTATTTTTGTCATACATTAAAATTATCAAAAATTATTAAAAAGTCATGCTGGAGCACCCAATCAATGAATGAGAGGGAAAAAAGTATTATCTTGTATATTTATAAATAAATTTGAAAAAAAAATTGTTTGAATAACCTATATTTTAGTAAATTATTTTACCTTCTTGCTTATGTAAATCTAAAAATTACGCAAAAGCTAAAGATATTTATCTCTTCGTTATACAAAATATTAAAAAAAATGATGAGAGGATTTTAAGCTCCGAAGCATTAGCTTTTGTATGCAGAAGTAACATTCACAATGAAGCTCAAAAATCAAGTAGACTTTATCTGCAAAGCAAAATATTATATTTTAATCAAACATTGATTTAAAATTGAGTATGAACTTATACAATCATATCATTTTACAAATTACTTTTTACATATGCTTTCTTTTCTTAAAAACTTAAAGTGTTTAATAAAAAGCATATATTGTTAAGAGTTAGTTTAATAAAATGTTCCTCAACATATAAATTAGTTTAATAAAACTGAAATAAAAAAAATTTATGTTGATGAAATTCATAACAAGAACTTCTAAAATATTTTAACTTAAAAATATTTTTTACAAAAATATCAACACATTATTCTTCATTATTTAAAACATTTCTATCTTACTTATTGAAATATTCTAATAAACTTCATTTAAAAATAATATTTATTTAAATCTGAGTAACATTGTTGCGGATAAGAATTTAGATAAGGCCTTAAAATGTTAGAATAAAATGCATTTTAGGATAAATATTTTACTTTTGACGTGGCTGCTCTTAGCTAAATTGGAATTGGAGATGTGTTATACTCGTGATATTTTTAGACCATTATACGCATTACACAAAATACTTAGAAATTAAGCAGCTATTCTCTAGCATCCGGATGAAATTGAATTATAAACACACACAAAAAACCCAATACAGAATTTTTCCTCCCAAGTCAATTTAAAGCGTATTTTCATAGTTCATATTTAAAGAATAAATATTTTTCCAAGAACATATTGTGATTTGAATATAGTAGGTCTTTCAATAAAATAGACGTTCAATATTTTTATATGTATAAATGAAAACAAATGTCTTTAAAAATATAATTTTGTTAAGAATTTGATTTCCTTTTTTTTAAATTTAACAAATTGAATGCATGTATTAAAATATATAAAATCAGATAGCCTTAATAATCTCGCAGGAAATATTTCCACACTAAAATTTTTCATTTGTATTACAAACTAGCAGCCGGAGTACCCTTTTCTTACAACTGTGATTTTTAAAATAAAACTTAGTAATCCAACTAATGAATAAAGAAATATTTAATTAGGCTCACATCCAACTGAGTAAAAGGTAACATATCCAAACATTTAAAATAATTTATTTAATTTTTGATAACCTAAATAATTTTAGAAGGGCAGAAAAATTAGCCTCTTACGAAAGAATGATGAAACAGATAGTATAGAAAACTTTTAGCGATGATTGTTGATGAAATAATCATAATTCTGCTACAAATTAAAGGTATATGAAAAAAGTATGATTGTTATAACTTTCCATTTAAAAACTAGGTTGCAAAATGTACGAAAAATAGACAAAAATTATTTCAATTTCAATAAAACATGTTTTATAGAAATTCAAATTGTGTTTCGAAGATCGTCCCAGAGCAGTCCAGTGTTTCAGGGCATTAAGTTTTTAGCACCTTGACCCTTTAATCTTTCCGCTGTACCATTCAATCATTAACACACAAACTCTTTATTTATTAATAGCGATGGTATCAACTTGTTAAGGAGTTGTATAATGAAATTAAAAGCAGAACTTTATTTAAATCTTGGATTAAAAAAGCAATAATACGAGTTCATATCTTACATTCAAATGATGCAAATAAAGTGAAGAATGTTATTCTCAAGGATACAAAATATTTAAAGAGCAAAAAATAAACATGAAAGATATATTATGAGAAAAGCATGAGTGAGTCACACATCTGAAAGATTTTAAGTATTATTTATAAGCCATACTCGTAAACTACAGCTTTTTTTAAAATTAATTTAATAATAATGGTTCTTAAATTTAAAAATGCTTATATGATATATTTCCGCACATATTATTTATTTAATTATATACTATACACGAGGAACAATATACTATTTCAAAACGCTTTACCATTCGATTTCTTATATGTGGCAGTCCGAAAAGATTCTTGAATCCTTTGATAAAGATCTGCTAAGTGCTATCGAGGCTGTAGGATAAACAGTCCTGCTTAAGTTACTTCATAAATCAAACATCGAGATTTTGGGGAAAAGTGGATTGGCTTGTATAAGGAAAGAGTCTCGCCCTGATTTAAGTAGCTTTATATCATTAAGTTGCTTCTGTAGAAAGATCTGAAGTGTTTTTCTGGATCATCCACATGACTTTCATAATGCGTAAATCACATATATTTTTGAACTGAATGCTGATATATTCTGGTGTTAATTTTACTTAGGAAAATGAAATTGAACTTTTCTTTGATTAATTCTTGCCAGGTGTAATAGCAAAACTACGTGTTGTATTGCTTTGCACTAAATATCGTACTGATTTTGATTTTATTACAGTTGGAACTTATAAATCTAAGTTAATGTTGAGAAGCGAGGTGTAGACGTCATTGTAGATATTCCATTATTCTATCCTCCATACATCACAGTTCACAAATTTTAAAACCAATTAGGTACATATTTTCAACATTATTCCCATTACACTGCATAAAATTATTCAAAATATGAACCAATCCTGCAATCACCCTTGAATCATTAATTTATCAGAGAAACATGAGTTAAGTAGTTCTCAAAATTTGCAGGATTCCGGTCTAAGTCATAGAACTTTTTCAAACAGCGCTCATCTCGTAAGAATTTGTAATGCTTCCCTACCCTCTATAGTAAAGTTTCCTCCAATTCAGTATTTTTGACACATATAGCAACTAATATTATGGACCGACGATTCGGATTCTCGATTATATTTAATCGTGAATCCTTTTTGGAGAATCGAGGACAATATGAGTTTCATTTTTGAACAAAAATATTGTTATACCGTTTTTAATGAAACAAAATCGATATGTAAAGATTGTAGAATGTGTTTTAGAATAACATAATCACAGTTTCATCCAAATCTGTGCAAAGATGTACGAAAGGAATAAATAAAACGATGTAAATAAAATTGGGAGTATATTAAATGATATTGTATTATGATAGTTAAGGATCTTATTGTTTAATCATACACTCTCAAAAGTATAAGCTGATTGTTTATTTGGAATTTATAAAGAGAAAATATATCGAAATTAAAAATTAATCTAAATAATGCATCTGGGATATTTTTGAAAGTTTATTAATGTCAATTCAAATTTTGTTAAAAGCAATCGTAAACTAAATTACATGCAAATAGTTCCATTTTTAATAAATTCATGACATAAAACGTGACTAAACAGCTATGTTATATCTCCCATAACCTAGGATTTATATCTGAAGTCAGAGTTTTCTTGACATCTGTTTCTTAATTTCGTTTTCAAGTTCTTCATTAATTATATGAATTCTGGGCTAAATGTAATATTCTTTTGTATCTGCATGTGAGAAGTGGTATAAGCAGAATTTGTGATATATTCAGTTTAAAAGAATGTTTTTGAATCATTCTATCTTGAAACCACCAATGAGAAATACATTCATGTGTTGCTAGTAATTGAATAAATTTAAAAGGCTGTTATTTTTTATCTCAGTTTAGTTTTGTTCCTGCAAAATAAGTTTCCTCGCTAATTCATCTGCTTTCAATCGTAGATTGACTTTATTAAATATTTTATATGAGTCTGTTGAACAAGTTATGTTATTTTTGATGCAAGCAGGATGGTCTGAAATCCATCGTTTCTGATTTGTACGTACAGCATGATGTGTAGGAAGAAATTCGATTTCGTCGAATATTAAATATATATATATATATGTCGTGGTTTTTTGAGTGAACTTCAAGACATTTTAATTTAACCATCTTTATTCCATGAGATCATTTTGTAATCTGTCTGTAAGAGAGAGAGAGAGACGGACACGTGTTAACCATATGAATAGGCGGCCCTTTTTGAAGCCACATGCTCTTCAAGTACGCTTCCGACTGAAGAGATATACTTGAGAATTTAAGTATGACACATTAGGCAATAAAAATTAATGGTTAGAGCCGGCAAACTTCTGTTAAGCCAAGTGTTCTATATTCCCGAACTGGGTAGTAAATTTAATACTTGAAGATGTAACGGGAAGATAAAAGTTAGAAGTGGACTAGCGATTTAGTTTTAGATCTAATTTAATTATCCTTACATATATATATATACTTTATTATGCATTTCATTCTGTATTATATCTGTCAAATTTTCAGGTGTAAAAATCTGTCAGATTACTCTCAAGGTGCCTAAGTCTCAAAGAGACTTGTTCTTAAATTGTCCCTTTTTTATATATTTTAAAACGAGCCCCTCGTTTGATTTGTTCACAGTATCATAGTACTTATTACAATCACCTATTAATCCAGTCAAAATAAGTTAAGTTGCTTGGCTTTATATTATTACCATTTGTATCTGCTAATTCTCGCTTAATCTTTTTTCATTCTCTGAAAGTTTTCAGCATCTACTTTGGGAACTTGAAACCATAAAGAGTTTGTATTGCAACTGACGCTCACTGCTTAATGTGGATTCCAGGGAAATGAAACAGTAGATTCCCTGGAGGAAAAAGCACGAAAATTGCCCAAATAACATTAACCGATTCCCTTCTGTACCTCCAAACAATCATTTAGAGAGGCTTATTCAAAAAGAATAAAAGAGGCAAACAAAGACACGAAATGAATCGAGTGAGTGAGTAGTAAAGTCGCGGAAATCAAATACTCAAAGGCTTTTAGAGGTGGAAATCGTAATTTTAAACCATGGTCAAGTGACGAGGACGACAATTTAACTGCCCCCCTTCTCCTAACTCCCACTGCACACCAAAGGGAGGACGTTTTAGCCTGGACAGATTTAACGAGCATCGCCTGCCTACACGGTGGTTCATAAGCTGTTTTCGGCTAGAACTCATGAAACGTCGACGACTCCGTTACCTTGACCACTAGGCTACTGCAGGCACAAGAAATGGGTCAATTAAATTAAACATATGCCATCTTGGTCAAGGGACAGATCTGTTGTCGCTTTTCGACTCGTTACTGGCCACGATTGTCTTTCCAAACATCTATATCGTATAAAAAATCTGCCCTCTTTTCTAACTGTGTAATATCAGAGAGTAAATGGACGCAGACCATTTGAGTCACTGCGGAACACTTGTAGGAGAGATACTGGAGAGCTCGGCACAGGACGAACGAGTTGCAGACTTGCTATAGCAGTTTTGTTACTTGTTCTTCTGTTCTTTGTTCCAGCTTTAATGTTTATATTTCTAACTACAATTGTCTTCTAATCTGCTATTAGAAGTTTAAAATAATCAAAATGATGGACTTATATCCGCTCAAAGAAAAGAAAATAGTAAGGAATCGGTTCAGAATTACAACCATAAATCCAAATTTTTACATGAGAACAATAACAGAATTATTGCAAGTAAAAATATTTCAGATATGATGTAACTTAATGATAATTCTTCCACTGTAATATGAATATGTAATCTATAACATAATTAAAACAATGATTTACTACAATCGAAATACAGAGAGCCCAACATAGTCAAAGTGATCAAGGCTTCTCAAGTAAGGTGGCTGGGACATGTATTTCGATATAGCTATGAAAATTATCTTAAGAAAATAACTTTTCTAACTCCAGAGGGAAAAAGAACGAGAACAAGGTGGATGGATAAAGTAGAAAGTGGTTGAAAAATTTGTGAGTTAACCGATGGAAGAACATAGCATCAAATAGATCAAGATGGTCTAAGCTGACTGAAACAACCTTGACCGGTAACCGGCTGTAGTGTTTAAGAAGAAAACAATAATTTAAATTATATTGAATTTACAGTATTTAGAATCGTAAAATAAATAAGGTTAACAATTGAAAATTTAACATTTTTCATTATTTATATATATAAATTATCATTATTAATCACCTATTCATGGAATTTTATTCTTACCAAGGCACCATTTTTCATAAATATCTTGAAATAAAATTCCCGAAATTCTTTTTTCAAACTAATTAAAAATATCCAAAAAACCTTTTTTTTTCTTATGGGTATTGATCATTTTAGTTTCAAATATTTCTTTCAACTTGTTCGATATTCTTCACATTTGCGAATAAAGTAGTTTATTTTAGATATGTAACACAACAGAACAACGTTAATGGATATAATGTATCGTACTTTCGAAAAGCAAATTACAGTGAAGAACAGCTTTTAAAGCTTTCATAGAAGCTAATGAATTTTTAATAACCTCTGTTAAAGTTCCATCACTTGGAGGAAACTTGAGTGCATCATTTTTGTTTCATTTGAGCAAAGGCGTTTAAGATCATTGGGGAAAAAGGATAAGGTGACAAATAATTTTTTCCTCCAATTCTGTCGATGAAAATAAATTTAATTATTTTGACAATAAAACATGAGAGTGTGCATTTGCTAAGTAGAATTTGATGGTTCCATTCTATTAGAAAATAAAAGAGAAAATAATTTAACACAGGATGAAAAAATATTAATATTATTATGCTAAAATGTACTTTAAAAATTATTTATATTTCTTTGATTGTTGATTTTAGGCACAGAATATAGGAGATGTAATCGAAATCAAATATTTCAACAGCAAATCTGAAACTATTATCTACTGTTAAAAGACTTTTTTTAAAAAAAAAATTAGACAAAATCTTTATAAAGGAAAATAATACAATATTTTTATTAGATTTCTATAAAACTGATCATTAATATTCTAAGTCAAAAAATGTACTGTTCAAATTAATATTTGTAAATTTAAAGACACAAAAATAATCAGCATTATTTTGTAGGGGTATTTGCTAGTAATAATGTTAGAAATATCAATTTTTATCTGTCAAGTCTTACGTGGCTGCCGTAGCCGAATGGCTATGTTCAAAAATTTGTGTCTAGGATTTTTTCCATCATGTTTTAGTACCAACATTGTCTTTCTACATAGAGAGGCTGATCCTGAGTTGAATATGTCAAGAGAGATTCACATAGCCCTTACTTAAATGTAATATGAAAACTGGAAGAGGGGTGTCCCACATTCCTCAAGATATTATTCTCTTCACCTGAGTGTGACTTACAATATTAATTTTTAAGCTCAAAAGTATTTTTTTCTCTCTTTAATTTAATTTGTACATAATTTTTGAAATTTCATAAGACATTCTTTTGTTTAGTTACGATTTCTTAAAAAGGTATATCTTAAATGTGTAAAATAATGTTGACATGTATAAACAATGTACAAAATAAAACAAACCGGTTTTTAGTAAAATCTTACTATAATCTTTTTTTTTAAATTTTTTTTTAACTTAGAAAATATTTAATTCAAGATTTTACAGACTATCTTAATCGGCTCTACTGGTTCCATCACATAAAGTTTTAAAAGTGAGAACTCTTCAATTGACCCTAAAATGTAATACAATATTGTTTTATAAATCTAATATTTTAAACTTTGGAATACTACTGTAATTGAATTTAATATTATCTTTGGTGCTGATATCGGGAACTCAACGATCACTCCATATGGTAACAAAGCTCTAAACATTATTTAAACAAATTATATTTAAAAAAATGTGAAAAGTTATAAACCACCTACAAACTATCCCTAAATTATATGAAATTATCTAACAGAAAATTTACTTAGTGAACTTCAGGGTCCAAATTAGGGGAAGGTGTGTAAAACTATCCAAAAACGGGGGTGAGACAGTGTTTGCGGCGTATATGTTTATTCTGGGATACTTTATAAAACTTATACTTTCAATTAAAACCATATAATATTATTTTTAAACAGAGAGAGTTGTTTTCATTCAGATTCTACGTTCTATGGATTGTCGCCAACAAACATTATGAATGTCTCCACATTTTTCAATGAGCTCATCTAGATGACGTAGAAAAAACGTGATTAAGGGAGAATGGTATTTAACTGCTGCTGAAAATGGTAAACTACCGCTTACTTTTGCGAGTTAGGAGAGAGGAGGCTGGTCTATGTGAATTTGAAATATGGCACATTGTAATGCCCGAAGGCTCGGAACGAGTAACTCCGAAAGAGCATAAGTGGTAGTCTATTCGCGTTCTTTTGTTTTTAGTATTTATGTTAAATGGTTAAATAACGGGAAACCGGAAGTAGACGTTCATGCACATCAAAGAAAATGGACGCTGGAAATTGCCCCGTTTGGTAAAGCAAAATCAGCGCCAGACAGTGTATTAGCAAAAAATCCATTACAATGCAGGTCTAAGTGCAAGTGTTTTCGAACATACAATTCATTGTACACTGTTGGATATGAGACTACGCAGTAGATATTTCACTCGTGGGCCTCTGTTAACTAAGTGTCCTTGCCGACTACACCGAGAGTGTGATGAGAACTATTGATACTTGACCATAAATACGTGGAAAAGAGTTTCTTGGTTGGTTGAATTATGATTTATCATTCATTATGTCGATGGTTGTGACAGGATGCATCATCTTCTACAGTCGAACAGTTGCTCCCTCCATGTACACAGACTTGAGATGGCTTTATTATGCTTTGTAGAACGTTCACATAGGTGATTCTGGGGCCCAAAGTTCTGGTAGAAGGGACCACGAAAGTTGTAGAATACCTGAACATCATTGCAAATCAGTTGCACCCTTACATGGTGTCTGTTTTACCAACTGGAAATGGGACATTCCAGCAGAACAGCGTCCCAAAACAAAAGACTAGAATTGTGTTAAAATGGTTCGAGGAGCATAAAGATGAATTCCAATAAATATCCTAGCCACCTAACCAGGCGGATCTTAATCTGGGGCACATTTGAGTTTTCTTAGAAAGGAAGTTCAGAGATCAAACATTTTTATGTCGGAAGGTCTCGATTTTACGTAACCACTGCTAGGACAGGTACAACCTGTCTTCAGTCATCTACTAAAAGTTTCAGCATTCATGCCTAAGTGATTTACAGCTGTTTTTCTAGAAGAAGACAATAGAACATGTTCTTGAGAAGGTGTTCATAATATTTTGGCTCCTAGGTGTATATTTACATTGATAGTTCACCAACCTGTTATTTTCCTTAGAAGTAATCTGCGATTTTTTATTTAATACTGGCTAAATTTTCTTCTTTTCGCGAATTTCATGTTTTCTGCGTTACAGTTCAGAATAAAATTTTCTGAATGATATTAGAGATTATTGTGCTAAAATAACGAATAATAATCTGTGGACTGTGTACACTATTAAAAGTGTTGAGGTGACTGTTCTCATTCGCACTCCTACATCTTTAAAATCTTTCAATTTTAATAATAAAGTGAGAACTGGGAGATTGAAGAACGAATTGCAGAACTAGTTTGAGTCTGAATCCTATAAGTTCAAACCGAACTTAGAAATCAATACCCATTCAAATTGTATTACACAATTTTAACTAATCATGACCCGCCAATTTATTATTTACAACTTACTAAAAACTACTCTCCATTGTATTTGCGGTTCTGTTGCAGACGGTGATGGCACGCACTACGTATTCTCATAACCTTTTATCTAAATAACTTTATTTAGTCTTTCCCTATCTGAGAACGCTAAGAAAAATTGATTCTACTCTATCATTAAAAATACTTCCGTTCATTCTAAATTAAAATCATGTAATAGGAGTCTTTTTCCAATCCATTACAAAAGCCTTTAGATGAGATTGGATAACTTTTAGCTATATTGAGGTTAAGTTTATCTAAAAAGAGGAGAAGGGAGGACCAAATAAAAAATGAATCACCATCCTCCCGGAAATTGATTCATTTGTATAAAATAGTAGGGAATAAAAAGAGGGGAAAGTATTAACAGGAAGCGTTGGCGTCATACTAATAAATGTATTATTTGAGTAGTTTCCGAGACAATTTTTTGATTTGTTTGCTTATTACCTTTTTCATTTTGCTTTCTTCTGTCTTTGATTTTGTACTAACTATATTTCTCTATTGAAGGTATACGTAGTACATCATTGCTTTATAAGCAGGCTTAAATGCTATATTTATCCCTTTTTTAAACTTGGTATATTTTACCTTTTTGTACATTTTAAAAAGCGACTGGAAAGATCTTACCTTGTTTTAAAAGCCATCTTTATTCTTTCTCCATACATAATACATTAAAGTCCAATGTTGGTGACGTCTGTCTGTGTCGTAAAGTCCAATGGTAGGATTACAAATACAAAAATTGTGAATATGTGAATATTCATTATAGCAATGAAATTTAGCACGGATACATTGCAATCCGAGAATGTATATGTGGAAAAGAGATGAATTGTTAGTTATGTGTGTGTGATACAAGTTGTATTAAGACAATCAAATCATGATGCAGTATATCTCAGGAAAGGCCCATCCTATAGAAAGTATACCCACCATTCACTGCTACACAAGCTTTCATGATGTTCACTAGGGTGACCAGAACGACGTTCGAAAGTAAATCCCCCTTAATGACTCTTTCTAGATTATTTAAAAAATCTTTTGTATGATTGAGATCTGGAAACTTTGTGGACTAGTTCATACGGTGAATAATTGATTCAAGAAATCACCAATTATGTGAGACCTATGTGACCCTCCATTATCATCCACAAAATGGAAGTTTGAGTCTAAAACAACCTGAAAAACTTACTACCCAAATAAAAAACATGCATTAGCGTAAGATTGACCAACATGATGCCAACCAAGATAATTCCTCTGCTTCTAAATTGATCTATATCTGCTACGTTGCAGGTAAAATAGAGATCTCTATGTCCTATCCAGTTGAAGACTCGTCATCAATTACTCTAAGTGTTGGATCTCGACTCATAAATGAGAAGAAAACGCCCCAGTTTTGCTTTATCTGCGACAAACGTGCTCTCTTGTGCGATATGTTAAGGAAGACGCGTCACTGGATGTGGGTTATAAAGGGCGCTTTCTAATAGACATCTGGTTACCGTTTGTCAAAAATTGCTTTTCCAGACACACTAGCAAAGTCTCTAGAAATTTGTGTAGCTATTGTTTGCTGATGTCACTATACTTAAATAGCGATTATATGTTTCAATTCTTGGACGGCTTTTGCCAAGCTCCCTAATTACACAACCTAGATACCAATTTTGGCGCCACTTGTGTCCATTGAACTATCTCCACCCGAGACTGCCAAATTTCAATTTACCAACGGATGTTCATCTATTTGAATCGTCTAAGTCAGTGGCCGCCAAACTGGAGCCTATGTGAGTTACCAACCAAAAAAGCTACCACCTTTTTTTAAAAAAATTACATTTAGTTATTGCATATAAACATATATTTCTAAGAAATATGAAATCAATTACGATTAAACTGTATGTAACAAACATACACTAAAATTAGATTGTACATAAGAAACTGAAGGGCTCTTAGTAATAAATGACAAATGAAATAACAGATTTCTTTAACAGACTTATTAACTTTAAACAGAAAGATGGAAATTCGTTTTTGTCATGAACAAGTTTTTTAATGTTGGGGACATACAGGTGGTTCGGAGACATTCAGTTGTCCAAGTGTTCTTCAGTAAGTCTATTCCTGTAATTTTTGGTAAATTTTATACAGGGAAAAATTTAACACATATGTGCAGAGAATGAATATGGTCTTCACTTTGAGACAAACCTGGACTAAAATTGGATATTTTTAGAAACAAGAGATCAAATATTTTCTGAGAATAACGAAAGAGATATTACTAATAAATCATTTTCAAAGTCAATCAGTGCCTGACTCCACTGCAGCATTGTCTTTTTGAAAATCAAAATGCTCCATGACATAAGTAGAAAAATTTGAGTTCCAATCGTCATCAACGTCAGCTGAGAGATGGAATAAAAATTAGCTTATCGGAGCGTTAACGTGATCTACCAAAAATGTCCCCGTGAGCTAATAGTAGCTAGAGATCGGTAATTAAGCAATTACTGATATAAAACAATTATGATAACTCCTCATTCTTACTGCAAAAACTCGAAACTTGTGGCTTTAAACACAAAACTCACAGTGCTGCGTGCGAAATTCCTAGATGTTTAAATAATACAATTTCTTGATGCGCTATGAAGCTAAAGCTAAACACCATTGAATCCAAAAAGTGGCTAACATTATGATATCTCTTCACGTTATATAAATTACGAATTTTATCCAATTCATTGGAGGCAATTTTAAATTATTGTGAAAAACGCGTTTTTTAAACTTAATTTTGGACACCAATCCACATTAGGTTTAGAATACTCAGCACAAATAATCTAGCCCGTATTTCAGGAAAGCTGAATTTTTTAGATTTCTGTTTCTTTCAAAGCTAAGATTCCTTCAAGGTGGTAATCCAGAAAAATTCTTAAAAATATTAATCCAATGAAGTTCACAGTTTTTTGTTTTTCAAAATTGCAAGGAAATAAATCTAAGCTTTAGTTCGTCCTTTTGGATTTTTTTCTCTGTTCGTTTTGCTCAGAATTTTTCGAATCCCAATTTATGTAAAGTAAGAGAAAAATTTTTACTGAAGTAATATTAAAAGTATGAACTATTCAATTAAAAATTAAACGTACAGTCCAAAGATTTATAAAGTAAAATATTGATGTAGACGTACGGTATACTGTACGCAACAGCTAAAATAGAACATCAGGAAGATGGCCCACGCATGACTGTCACGATAGCTTCTCCGATCGGATGACTAGATCTTCCCCTTCATTCACAGATTCTACAGTTAAGGTTGAAATGCTCTTCATAAAATAGGTTCTGGTGAGGTTATCTGTTAAACAGGTCATCTCAAAGCAGGAAGTAATCTGGGTTACCTGTTAGACTCATTTTCAGAAGCAAATACAATGCAACGTATCGAGAGAATTAGAGTTGTTGAATCTTTTGGAACAGTAGAAAGAGGAATTTCTTGATAGAATTACAACCATGAATGAATCTTGGATTTATTAGTATGATCCAGAGACCAAAGCGATGAGAAAAGAGGTAGAAGAGAATAGTAACTCCCCTACCCTAGAGGTCATGCTGCATGGTTTTTTTTTTTGTTGTTTTTTTTTAGATTGTAGAGGAATATTTTAAGAACTACGAAGAGAGAAAGGCTATCACTGTTACCTATTAGTGCATACTACTAAACATCTGAACGTGAAACACGGCGAGGTATAAGACCATCAAAAAGATTTATATTCTTCCCAACAATGTTCCTGCTAACTCATCCTGAAGTTCGGTACCTATAATTTTTTTATTTAAGAAGTTTTATTATTTTGATATATTTATATATTCATCTAAGAACATATGTTATAAAAAAATTTAAACAACAAAAATGCAGATAAGAATCAAGAAAATAAAACATTCCATTACTGTTCAAAAATTAAATTTCAAGCTTGGTAGAGCAGCATTGCTCATAGCACTTGTGTTTTAACTACTTATTTTAATAAGTTATTAATTGATTGAAACTAATTAAATAAACACATCATTCTAGAGCTATATAACTAAATATTGGTATAAGACGTGTTATACTGATGTGTTGTATCTTTTACTACTTTAAGATTTTGATGAAAAGGCAGGGGGCTTTCCTGTTCTTTATGATATTATTTAATAGAATCGAGACATGAACCTATTTTAACTTCCAGTTATAAGGCTGCCCTTACATAAAGTTATCCCAGAATTGACTTGTTTGTCTACTTAAAACAGATCTGCAATGAATCAGCTTATGAACATTCTCGAAGATACACACACGCACATACATATATAAAAGTTATGAAGAAGTGAATTATTTTCCCAGCCATCAAAATGCTAGCAAGAAACATTACCCTCATCTCCTGTTTAACGAGGGAAGGAATCAGAGATGATTGTACAGTTTAACTGTGAAAAATCAGTGTCTGGAAAAATTGTAAATATTTACTGTACTACGCCGATAAAATACGCTAAGTAATTTTTCTTCCTGTGTTAAAATAAAACTGTTTTATCAGATATATATATAGATACATAGATCAGTGTCATAATCGTTTGCCCAAAATTAAAAGTAACCCCATATTCATTTCAATATATATGGAAAATTACCATAATTTCAATTTAGTTCTAAACAATAAATATATGAAAGCAAAATTCAATGTAGAGAAGCCATTATAATTCAGTAGCAAACTCTTAGGGTTACGACTAAGATTGTAGGTTTATAGTTAGTAGGTAGATAGAAGCTCTAACCTTTCACTTTATTTTTCCATATTATTGAGCTAAAATAAAATTTAGAAGAGATACTGTTGATTTGCATAGAATATATATAAAAAAGCATATATTTTAATTATATGGAATATAAATGCATTTCTTATCATAAGTATTACTAACTACTTTATTATTAATTACTTGCAAATAGAAAGCCAAGAATTCAGCCATGATGGTTTTCAACAAGTAAAGGTAGTTGATGCAAAATGTAATATTTGGTTTAAGTTCATTATTTCTACCAAAAACGTTTAAATCATCTATATTACGGCTAAAAAAGTAGAATTCAGTATCACTATGGTCTATTTCAAAAAGAAGTACATAGAAGTTGGCCAAACAGTTATTATCGGGGAACTATCTTGTGACAAGCCGGTAGTCTGCTCATAAAGATTTAGATTGAGAACACACATTACAGTTTTCTTGAAATACAAGCTTAAAAAGAGTATTATTATTTTTCCTTTTTATTTCGAAAAATGTATATATTATATGTTTATATTTTCAATTTTTGACTTTGTTAATTATTTTCTTTTTAATTATTATTCATATTTTTCTGTCTTTATATTTGCATATAGTCAGACCCCGATTTAACGAACCCCTATTTAGTGAATTTTACTATTTAATAATTTTTTTTCTTTCCCCGATAACAATATAGGCACAAACGAATACAAAACCCCGAATTAACGAATTACTTCAACAGCTGAAAAAATTAATAGTTTATGTTAGAAAAAAATGGATTTTTTTTTTCAAATGGCATCTTTTTTGTCCGGAACAGAAAAAAAAAGTTTTTTTTATAAGTAACCAATTTAGATAGCCAAAGGTGCAAAGCATAGTTTGACTTAACAGGTGCAGATGAGTTATGCGTGTAACCTTTCAGACGAATTTTGAATATGACAGGTAAATCATTTTTTTTTTAATCTCACTCCACAGCGCAGGGGAAAATGTTAAGATTCGAAAGATTATGTTAAATTTGATGACGAACTACACTCACTTCCAAAAGTTAAGCACGAAGATGTAAAATGCAAAAAAATCAACAAATACTGCTTTGATTGACACAAAATTTGGCAGTAAAACAGCATATATATTAATCATAAAACAAAATCAATAATTATATACAGAAATGAAAACAATATTAAATTTTTGTAAGTTATCAGATAATGTCATACTGGAGACTTTAACAGAATTATGTATAAAGTGAAAATAAACAGCATAAAATGAAAAGAAGGACATTAATAGGGTATGTGATCCCAACTCATCTGTATGCAAAGTTTACACCTTCTGACCATGCTTTTCAATTAGGTGGTCAGGCACCGCAGAACTAAGCAATTGCCATTCTTCTTGTAGAGCAGTTTCCAGCTCAATAAGAGTGGCTGGAGGTGGGAAACGTGAAGATACAGCACGGCCGAGAACATCCCAAAGATTTTCAATGGGATTAAGGTCGGGCGAATATGCTGGCCCCGCTATACGCGCAATCCTTTCACTCTCCAGGTAGTCATCGATGATGTCAGCTCTATCGGGACGTGCGTTATCGTCCATTAAAACAAAAGTAGGGCCAACTGCTGCAGCGTACAATCTCACAGTGGGTTCTAGGACTTCATCTCGATACCGGACAGCCGTCACAGAACCTCGTTTAAAGATGTGCAGGTCGGTGCGGTATCCTAATGAAATCCCTGCCCACACCATAATGCTTCCGCCTCGGAATGCGTGATGCTCGGTGATGTTTTGGGGCTGATTGCGTGTTTCTGGTTTACGCCATATCCTTATACGATTGTCATCTGGCTCCAGAGCAAATCTTGACTCATCAGTAATTATGACATTGCCCCAGTCAGACACAGTCCAATTGCCATATTCTCAGCACCACTTCAATCGTGTCCCTCTTGATTGGACGGATAGAGGAACGCAAACTCGAGGTACCGGGGCATTCAGTCCATTCATATGTAATCTTCGGCGTACAGTAGCTGCAGATATAGCCTTACCAATGGACGCTGTAACCATAGATGTCACACATGGGGAGGTTACTCTGCGATTCCGCTTGGCTACAATAGCAATATATCGATCTTCCTCGGGGGTTGTAACCCTTGGGCGACCGCCTACGGGACTTCGGACAACTGTCTGTGGGGTTTGGAATTGTTTTCATAAACGTGAAATTACAGAATGATGAACGCCGAAGAAAAGAGCGACATCTGTGATCGACTGTCCTGCTTCAATGCGCCCCACAGCACGCCAGCGCTCAGAATCTTACATTCGTTTTCTGGAAGTCATAGAAACACTTAAGTCTTGAAAATAAATTGTACAAAAGTTTTAAAAACTTTCTATCAGCACTTACAATCAACTTCTGTAACCCTTCATTAAGCTGGCTTCTTATAAGACTGCCCTTTTTGTATATTTCTGACATGAAAGCACGATTGGCTGTTACCTAACATATTTGCATACTTCCATCTACCTCTGCTGCGAATTTCATCCTCTTAAATCCTGATTGGCTTCCAGAAATTAGCATTTTCCTCTCCGTGCTTAACTTTTGGAAGCGAGTGTATCTATCTGTGCAACTGAAGTTCAGGAAACTGTTGGTTTGTCGGAGCCATAGAATAGCGTTAAGGATGCAGAAATCGATAATGAAACTCTTATGAAAATTTTTGCATTTCCTAATGCTATACATTGTTTGGAAACTGTGGAAACATAATTTATGCAGCAGTATATAAATGACGCAGTATTTACCTCTGTGCATGAAGTCGAAAAAAGAACTCTTTCCACAATCGGGAATCAAAAAGATCTTCAGATATCTATCAGCCAGTATTTTAAAACTTCTAATTTAATAGGGCGTGTAATAATTCACTAATAGTATTTTTAACTGTTGAATAAAAAGTGTAAAATTTATAACTAAGGACATTTTTTGTGTAGCTGCTTATCGCACAATTTCCAAAAGGCAAATTCAAACAATTTGTATTTTGTCTGGACTAAAATTTAACGAACAAAATTTTTAGTTCCGATGGATTCATTAAATCAGGATCCGATTGTATGTAATATATTCGTGTATGTAATATATTTTGTGTAAGAATTACACAAAAAGTGTTGTGTTTAGTGTTTTCAAAGAAGAATGTGGTCTTTATAACATTGATTAACATAACTATAAGATATGACAAGTTTTTATATTTTTCTTTAAATAGTTATATTTTATTCAAATATTATTTCTAAAAGGATAAAAAAAACAAGTAAATAAAACGAGGAAATACATTTATGCACATTTAAGACAACAGCGATATATCTAGAAAGAATGACTTTAAAAAGGGCTTAAAATTAATGTTTAAATATAATTAATATAAAATTTGGAATTTTAAAAAAAAACCTGTTTGTTTATTTGTCAAAAATGGAAATGCATTTTTAATATTTTCTTACACTTAATTTTAAAAAAAGTTTTAAAACATATGATTAGCCAATCAAAAATAAGGATTGTCACTTTTTTAAGAGCGTGTGAAAGATAATTTACCTCATAAACGGAAAAAGAACTTCCGAGAGTTATATTTTGAATTAAAAGTCATTTCAAATTAATTAGAATTTCACGGAATAAAATTGCCTTTCTTTTATAATTAAATGCGAGAGTAATTCGAACTGGAATTACTCGGAAAGGATTTAGCGGGTTCTTTTGTTGGCATGGAGACTTTGATTTACTGAAGTAAGCTATAATTGTCTTTTATCACATTTCGTCAAATATTACTACAAAATTAAAAAGAAATTAAAGCTAAACATTTTTACTAATTTTCTTTTATCTTGAGAACAGGAAAAATTGTACTATAGAATATTGAGCCAATGATAAAACGCCAGGTGTTCCTGTTTGATAGTTTTCATTAAAATTCATAAAGTTTACTAGCATTTTATACTTGTATAAACATTTGTTGCACGGGTCTATTTTCTTTAGACATTGCACATTCATGACACATGGATGCGTATTAGTTATGATTTCCAAATTTCATGATAGACATGATATAAAGTAGTTTAGAATGAATATGTAAGGTTCTGGGTTCAAATTAGATAAATTTGCATTGATTTACACTTGACAAACCAACATTTGTATATAAAAAAATTTAGTTCATAAGACATTGTTTAGTGAGACTAACATAAATACTCCATAAATTATTTCACTTAAATGTATTTGTTTTGGTGTTACTCGTTCGATCATTTGCAGAATTACGTACAACTTTCATTTCAATTTTGTTAGTAAGTGTTTACTTTATTTCAATACTATTACTTCAGTATCTTTATGATAAAACCAGTTTGAAAAAGGTGAAATAAAGTTCTATTATATGATTTCCTTTTTGATAAATGTTTTTTGAAAGAAAATAACTTTAACAACAATAAATTCATTTGAGAAAATAATTCCATTTTATCATCTAAGATTATCTGTTTTCTCTTTCTCAATTCACTTCATCTCTAGTTAGAAAGAGTGGAATTTATGTTTGAAATAAACAGGGTGACCAGCCTTAATGTGATCCAATAGCTAATTCCCGAACCGTTTGGTTTAGATATGCACTTCCAATTTGAAAAATGTTTTTAAAAAGGTAAAGCATGTTTTTTACGTGCTTTTCGAACCAAAAAACCCATTT
>BMAO01025277.1:0-24479 GCA_019973975.1 Trichonephila clavata
AATTTTTGAAAAGAAACTAGTTCAGGTTTTTCCAAATTTATATACCATTTTAAAGATTTTTCTAACGATCCGTATTACTAGCTGTGAAGCAGAGCGTGCATTCTCAAAAATGCCCTACATAGAAAACAAATATAGGATAACAATGACAAATACTAGGCTTAATTATTAGTCACTTCTTTCTATTAATATTGATCTCACCAAAGACTTAAAATGTGATGAGCAAATAAAAGAATATTCAGCGTAAAAGTGTAGAAAAAAAGTTGTTGTTTTTGTAAAGTATGTTATTTCTTATAACGTATTTAAATTGTTTGGGGAAAATAAGTTCGTATATTTTAAATTTTTCCGCACAATAATTTTTTAAGAAAAAGGTAAAATTTTAAATTATTTAGGGGGCCCCCAGATATCGTTAGCCCAGGGCCCCCAAAGGTCATGGTCCGGCCCTGTGTCTGATACTTTCAATATTTTGTTTCACTAACAACTGGTTCTTCTTTCTTGAAAGCCTACCGATCTCCGGTCTGGATTCGCATTCATTTTACTTTATAAATTCTCTGAATTTTTCTTTATAAAAATAATAAAAATAAATGCAATAAAATATTCTTGATTCAAATGTTACTACAGAAAAAATAGCTCTCAGAAACAGAAAGATTTGCGTTCATAATAAATAAGTTTTATTTATAAGTTTCATTTTATGTTTTATACAATTTAATGTGATTTATATTTGCGCAGTTCATCATATTATGAATATAATACTGTTTATGTTTTGTATCAAATAAAGTTTTAAACATACAAATTTATCGTAATCAGATTATTCGGCGAACATACACACATTTGTGTTAAAATTATTCTTATTAACACGTTTTTATAAGTTTCACTTGTATGTAACGGAATCTTGGAACTCGATTTTTACCCACTTTAAAAGGTCAGATTAATTCGAAATTTTGCACAATTGTCAAGGACCGATAACAGTACAATAATTTCATGATTTTGTTCCATTGTCCTGATCAGGACATTAGGAATAACGATTTTCCATAAACTTCTTCCATATTTGGCGACTTACTGCATATACCTTTTTCAGATTTGGCGACTAATTCCATATACCATTTCCAGATTTGGTGACTAAAAGATTAAGTTGCAACCCTAAAAACGAATACTCTTGTGGTTAATAGAAATAAAAAAATAAAACAAAAAAAAGTGTTCTTTATGTGAGAAAGGGTAGGTTGGGTGCGTCAGCTATTTCTTACCATAATATAAACAATTGTCTAGTTTTTCTGAAAATGGAAATAAAAAAAAGGACTCGTGCATGTGAAAAAAAATGTATGCTCTAACTGCTAAATATTTTTTATTTTTATAAAGCAACACGTTTAGAAGTGATGATACGAATTAACATTATAGCAATACGTTTAAAAGGTGATAATACGAGTAACACTTAATATTTCTTCTTAAAACACATTTATTAAATTGATCTGCATCTATTGAAACGTAATCTTTTAAATATAACGATACGGCACTGATCCTAGGCCCCGTAAACGGAGAGAATAAAAACCCTTTAGACCCATTAATTAATATCCATTGAAGAGCAAGACTAATTCCAGCAGCTGCGTAATCCCCCCCCCCCCCCGGTGAAAACTAAAATAACCCGCTTTAAAGGAGATCGAACTAAATGAATTATAGTTTAAAAAACTAAAAAACACTCTTTATGTTTAATCGAACTAAAAAGTAAAAAAATAATTCTTAATATAAGAATAAAATGATTAACGAGAAAATTAATGTCATTGTGGTAAAGGAGTGGGGTGCTCTATAAAAATTCTGTGAAAAATTGCACAGAAGAAAGGCATACCGAAATAGAAAATGTTTTACGGTATTTAAATCTATACAAATAAATAAAATTTAAGTGTCTGTTTGTAATTTCAAATTAGCAGCTTTTTACTAAATGCATTTAAAGGTATATACGGTACTTATATCAAAAAATAAATTTTAAAATTTTTGTCTGTCTATCTGTTTGTCTGTTTGTTCCGGCTAATCTCGGAAACGGCTGGTACGATTTTAAAAATTCTTTCACCAGTGGAAAGCTAAATTATCAGCGAGTAACATAAGGTATATTTTATCTCCATATTCTTACTGGAACGGAAACTATGCGGGTAAAACCATGGGACGTTGCTGACTCCCCGCCAAGTTGGCGCAAAATTATGCATTTGGTCAATAATGGAAATTTTAATAAAAATTTTCTCACATTTGTAACAAATAATTGAAACATAGTGTAATTTAGCATCTTTACAAAAAGCAATTTTTTAAATGGTTAAACGTCTAACGTTTATTACGTTACGTTTGTTAAATATCAAACTCAAACTTTGTGAAAAATCGCCAAGTTGGCTAAGAAGTTCTCTATTCCGACAATCCCAGATATTTTAATGCAAATTTTCTCCCACTTTTTAAAGAGGGAAACGAAATAAAGTTTTAGCAAATTGCGCACGCGTGGTATTGAAAATTCTATGGTAATATTAATTGACTTTTTCATAAAAAGTTTTGATTTATCGAATATTTATTACTTTGAATTTTTTTAACCTAATTATACAATATTTATATTTTGCACAAAATCTTTCACTTATACTGAACCTAGATATTTTGCATGGTGGTATTACTTTCAAGATATGCTAGATATTACTACGGAGGCATACAATGTCACTCGCCGAATAAAATTAGGGAGCTTTACGCAATACTTATTTCATTTTCGGTCTTTCTAATCCTCAAACCTTTTGGAATAAATACAAAGACTACATGGCGGAAGATATTTTGCGACGATTGCAGCAAGTACAAGCAAATGTGCCTTTTAATGAACACATCTACAACGAAATGCAATAAAGGTTTTCAGAATGGTTGGGAAGAAGCTACTTGATTTTGGAATGATTAGTCCTAGACGTGTCGACGGAAATGGCTTCGATAATGAAATTGCTTGAGAATTAAACTACGATTTTATAGCATTGCAACATCAAGTAACAGAATTTATCCCTCAATTAACTCCAGAACAAAGTCACGTTTTCCAACAAGTGTTACGCAAAATAGAATCCGGCAGTGGTGCACTCTTTTTTTTCCGACGCCCCTGGAGGAACCGGAAAAAAGTTTTTGCTAAACTTATTATTAATGACCATCAGAAAAACCCAGAAGATAGCAGTTGCTATGACTTCTTCTGGTATAGCCGTAACTTTACTGACCAAAGGTCGTACTGCACATTCCGTTTTAAAATTATCGCTTAATCTTGCATTTGAAGATTCACTCATCTGAAATTTCAGAAAAAATAGCTCTCAAGGCAGGATGCTTCCACAATGTAAGCTTTTAGTGTGGGATGAAAGTACGATGTCTCACAAGAAAGCTATAGAAGCGTTAAATCGGACTCTTCAGGATTTACGAGATAGTACAGATATTATAGGAGGAATGGTAGCTTTATTATATATTGGCTGATGAATTTTGAAAATCTCTCCCTGTTATCCAGAGGGGTACAAAAGTAGATGAAATCAGTCTATATTAAATAATCAAGCTTATGGGCAAAAATTGAAAAATTCAGTCTGAAAACGAATATGAGAGTCTATTTTCATAGTGACAAAGATTCGGAACATTATGCAGAGACTCAATTGAAAATCGGTTAAGGATGTTTGGACGCGAATGCTTGAGGTTATATTTTACTTCCAGAGAATTTTGTAATGTAGAAGAAAATGATTTAAATCTTATTGCTCAAATTTACCGGGGCTTGCAACAAAATTTAATTTGGGATCAGTGGTTGCGCGCAAGTTCAATATTGGCGCCTAACAATGACATTGTCCATAAAATAAAAATTTTAATTTAAACGACGTGCGGGGGAGGGGGGGGGGTAATTGAAGAAATATTTATCAATGAATACAATCATGGATAAAGAACAAAGTACTTCATATCCCACGGAGTTCTTAAATTCACTTGAACTTTCGGGTGTACCCTCACATAAACTTCAATTAAAACTAAATGTACCAGTTATGCAAAATCTCGATGGTCCTCGACTATGTAAAGGAACGAAGCTTGGGATCACAAAACTGATGCAGAATATACTTGGTGCCAATATTTGAACATATGTCATGAAAAGAGATAGTGTTATCATACCTCGAATTTCAAGCATTCCCACTGACCTACCGTTTCAATTCAAACGAGTTCAATTTCCAGTTTTACTGTTGCCACTAACAAAGCTAACATTTCAGGTAGCAAGGTTGCATTTGGAAAAGCAATGTTTTCCCCATGGCCTGATGTTTTTCCCATATGTAGCCTGATTGGTGTGTCCAATGCCCAAATCTTCACATATTTGCAACTGACGGAAGAACATATAATATGGTATACAGTAGCATTTTAGAGTAATATTCTGTTTTGAGCTCTTTTAAAGATGAATTATATATTAAACGTAGATACTTTCGATTTTTAAAAATATTAATAGTTTAAGTTATTGAATTTTTGCTGTTAATTATATAAATTACGTTTTCAGTGTTTTTAAACTAAGCTCAATTTTAGAATTTTTAAATTTTATTGGTTCCAGTCAAGCAATAAAAAAAATACCATGTTATATTATTTACTTTCTAATAATAATGATTACGACTTTGACAGTTATTTTAAGACATCAACGCGAGCGGAGCCGCGGGTAAAAGCTAGTAATTATAATAATTTTAAAAAAGAAAATGAAGAGACTTAATAAAAAAATTTCAAGTTTATAGTACATTTTCTTGAAATTTTTTTAAATAACAGGCGTCGGGAAAAGTGTTATACCTCGAATCCCAATTATCCCCTCTATCCTATCGTTTCAATTCAAAAGAATTTTGCTTTACTATTAACAAAACGCAAGAGCAAACAATGCAGGTAGCAGGGGTGCATTTGGAAAAGCGAACTTTTTCCCATGGCCAACTGTATGTAGCCTGTTCCCGTGTGTCCAATGCCTAAAATCTTCACATATTTGCACCTGACGGAAGAACATATAATATAGTATACGGTAGTATTCTCGAATAATGTTCTGTTTTGAGCTTTTGAAAGAGGGATTATTTATTAAACGTAAATACTTTCAACTTGTGGTGACCAATTGCCACCCCTTACATTAATACCTTCCTGTCTATCTGAAACTAAATGATCTAAAGACATTATTATAATTCAAACTGATTTATTGATTCTTATCAGTATTTAAGAACAGACATAATTCTAATTAAGGTATATAAACTAGGGTATAGTGCAGAGGTGAGAAATAAATACAGAGATAATATTACAGAATTTCAACTGAATCTAAGATAGCTTAAACGCGCACATTACAACTACGCCTCACACTAATAATCAGAATTTACTTAATCAAAATCACAGTACCTGATGTTTTAATGCTTCCGTTCCTTCAAGGCGAATTTCAGGCACTATCTTTAACTGGATGAATTGACGATGACTCCACGCTCCGTAATATTTAATTTTACTACTTTTCAATCTTCAAATCCACTTCTCTTTGCGCGCATCAAACGTATCAACCTGCTTAACTTGTCAACAACTACGTGTCGACCTATCACTCTCTTCACTTGAATTTAATTAACTTGACTTCTCACTTCCTCCTACCTAGCTCCTTTCAACTCGCGAAAACCGAATTTATATAATATTTCTTTTTTACATCAATCACGTTTGGCTTCTCGTTGAAGGTTGGTTGAAATAAATAATTTGATTTAAAGAGAAAAAGAAGAGATTAGTGAAAACCCGTATAGATCCGTCAAAAACTTTTTAAAATATTAATAGTTTAAGCTATTGTGGAATTTTTGTTATTAGTCATTATAATAAAGTATGTTTTCAATTTTTTAAACTAAGCTAAATTTTAAATTTTAATGGTCCCTGTCAAGCAATTTATTTACTTTCTAATGATAATGATTATGACTTTGACAGTTATTTGAAGACATCAACGCGAGTGAAGCCGCGGGTAAAAGCTACCTATGTAAATATATATCTTGCTCCAAAAAAAAATTTTTTTTAAGTAATTTTGGAAATAATTATAATTTGTTATTGCTATAATGTTTGTACTTAAACTGGAAAATTGTAAGCTATTATTTTTTTCTGTCTCTCTCTTCTCTATATTTATAAAGGAGAACACCGATACTCACTCGTTTGATATCATCGGAACACATAACAGCTAGAAATTTCCTAAGTACGCTCCTTTTTTCAATTTCTACAATTAATTCACACTCATCCTATATATATATATATATATATATATATATATATATATATATATATATTATATATATATATATATATATATATATATATATATATATATATAATAAGACGATGTTCGTTGGAATGGATTCTTTAAACTGATGCTGAAGAAGTAGTCTTGAGATTAATTGAATCTGTTTATTATACATCTTGAAAACGTAAGACATTACAAGGACGATACAATACACTCACACACAAACACAAGCTGCAGCCGACTACATGTTGAAACACAAAGCAGAAGCGAAAGAGGGCGCGGTCTCCAGGAGTCTCGGTATATATAGGCAGCTTAAATCACGTGATCTGTGTGGGTGGATGGATGTAGTTTAAAATACTCTCGTTAGGCGGTGGATTAACTTATTACTAAAACGTTGGTCCTAAAGGGATGGACCAAAGGTAATTAAAAGTTATTAAGAATAATTAATGGGATTATTACATTTTTCCCCCCTCCGCAAGACCCGTGTGTGCACCAGGGCTCTTGGTCCACACCCGTATCATACAGAGATATAAAGTACAAAATTAAATTTTTAAATTATCATTATTTAAAAAAATTTTCTTTCACTTCAACATTAACATAAAAATATTCGAGAATTTGCCAAAGTATAAATGGTGTAAAAATTTTGAAACAACCATCCACCACATTATTAATATTGTCTATGAATTCTTAAAATACAAAAAATAATTTCTTAAAAATTTATATGAAATTGTATATAAGAGCACTGAGGGTGAAAAGAAACAAATTAGGATGACCCACGCCTTGCACAATCTTTGAGACAAGTTTTACTTCTTATCGTGTAAATGTTGCACAATAACTTCAAAAACAAATATCCCAAGACTGGAAATTGCAAGTCGACCGAAGAGATTTTTTTAAAAACTATTTATAACTTTATTTTATGTATTAATTTTACTAAGACAAAGGGTACGAGTTTGGAGGCAATAGTATATTGACAATCAAAGGTGTATTTATTCCCTTGAGGTACTCACTATGCACAATCCTTACAAAACCCTTATTATTTATTCTAAATGTAAACATTTGCTTATTTATTTATTACTATTTTCTCAGCCTAAGTGCTCTCAAAACCACTATTATTTCAAACACATTAAAGTTGTTCATTTTCATATCAAATAAATTGTTCATTCTAAAAAAGAGTAAATCGAATAGAAACCAAAAATTCTTAAACCACATTAAAAATATATCAAACTGTATCAACATAGAATTCTCAAAATAAAAATATCAAAACTTTGGTATTAATTCAGTAAAACACTGTAAAGTTATCAATTATCATATTAAATATCAAATCCAAATATAATCATTATGAAATATACGCATTTTATCTTCAAAACAAAATGTAGCATAAGTAAATTTAACCCAAAATTCAAAATGTAAAGCCGAGATTCCTGGAAACGTTTTTAAAATGGTAATAACATTCACATCAATATGTACGTGGAGTTGACTGCCCAATCAAGTAATTTAAATACAATCGAAAAAATAAAAAATTTGTTACACAATATTGAAAAAACATTAGAATAAACCATAATAACAGTACAATGGTGGTAGGGACCAAAGAATAATTTTTAAAAAATAAACGATGGGGTTAAGACCCATAATATTGAAAGAAACTGGGGTAAAACCAGACACATAAAAAAAATTGCGGGGTAAGACCCGGCTTATAATAAAAAAATGCTGGGTAAGACCAGGCTTTAAATGAAAAAAATTATATTGGTACCACTACCCATACTACACCATTTCATATGGAAAACTTTAAAACTTAAATATTTTCAAAATATCTAAACCATAAATTAAAATCATTTCAAGATTTCGAATCAAAATCGATTATTAAATTTGCTTTCAAATTATTACGCATACTAATTACAAAATCTTTCTTAAACATTTTAAAATAAATTATTAATAACGAATGAGGAAAAATATATAATCAATTTAGAACTCCCAGATAATTTCAAATGACAGAAGAAAAATGCACGGTTTATTGTATTGATGAAAACTTCAAACACACTAATCAAAAATCGCTGAGTGCATCATTAAACCTTTACGTTTCAAAACAAATACTTGTCGCACTTAAAAAGAAATGTAATCCACACAATCTGGCTCTTTCCACTGATGATAAAAACTTTTTCTTTTTTCACAATCTCGCGCACTTTGAAAATAATTTGAAACTGATTTTTTTCCTTCTTTTTCATTGGAAGACAGAACTAAGGATCGAATTGTAGAATGATTTTTTTTAAACATATGTTTGCTGACGATATAACTTTTTTGTTCACACTTTCTTCTGTTGGCGTTGCATTTGGAACACGGAACTATTACTCAGTCATTTTGGTAATCTTGTCAGGGCGTGGCAAGTGATTTCTTTCCCGCGCAGGAAAATATCCTGGCGACTCATATAATAAGACGATGTTCGTTGGAATGGATTCTTTAAACTGATGCTGAAGAAGTAGTCTTGAGATTAATTGAATCTGTTTATTATACATCTTGAACACGTAAGACATTACAAGGACGATACAATACACTCACACACAAACACAAGCTGCAGCCGACTACATGTTGAAACACAAAGCAGAAACGAAAGAGGGCGCGGTCTCCAGGAGTCTCGGTATATATAGGCAGCTTAAATCACGTGATCTGTGTGGGTGGATGGATGTAGTTTAAAATACTCTCGTTAGGCGGCGGATTAACTTATTACTAAAACGTTGGTCCTAAAGGGATGGACCAAAGGTAATTAAAAGTTATTAAGAATAATTAATGGGGATTATTACATATATATATATATATATATATATATATCTTGTTCAAATTTTCAATCGTTAATAAAATACTTTTATTCACCCACTCAAGTTCAAATACATTTTTAGCGCGTTTTTCACGTAGTGGAACAAAAGCGCTATTAGGACGCAAATTTCGTCTTCGTCTTCGTTCCATATTTTTCGTACCTTTTTCTCAGCCAATAAGCAACCAATTGACCTCGGGTTTTCGGCATTGAGTCGCATTTGTGCCCTAGATGAGCCGAATCATATTTAAATTTTCCCATAGTTTTCCCGAATTTTCCTATAAATTTTCCTGAATTTCGCTAGTTTATAACAAAATTTTCTCAAATTTTACCTAGTAAATTTATTGTTTGCAAAAAGTTTTTTTAAAAAAAACTACCTGCATTTTGGAGGAAATCTTCACAAAAATGAGGAAATCTTCACCAACTTAAAAGAATAAATACATAGAAGCGAGTTTTATGCCTAGACAAGGAGTTAAGTCACCTTGTCCGGACTTTTGTAGCTTCTGTAAAAAAAAAATTTTTTTGTTTTTATTTTTTTTATAGTGCTGATACAGATTTGTGTCATTATTTCTTTTCAGCTCAATAGTAGTACATTTAGAGGAGTGGTACAGTACACACACACTACTTTCTGTTAGTAAAAAGTTCATTAGTTGCATTATTGTAAAATACAACATGTGAAAAACGCGCTAAAATTACTTGGCCATGCCAATGATTGATATCTTGTTTATACTTGTAGTAGATGATACTTGATATTAATACAGTTTTTTAAAATATTAATTCATTAATTCTATTTAATTAATGGACAAATTGCAAAAAACAAAAATAATAATCCAACAACATATATAAAAAAGAAAATCAATTGTTATGTCCCTATAACGCAATGGATATTTCGTCGAACTTCTAATCCAAAGGTCATGGGTTCGAATTCCACCCGGGATGGCCTAAATTCTGAGAATGTGGTTTCTTTTTACTGTACAGTTTTATTGAAATAATTGAATTTAATTAATGAATAAATAGTAACAAACAAAAATAATAATCAAACACTATTTACTGCCGCCCATCCGGTATAGTAACGCTGACTGCGCTGCCGTAGGGACTGGGTTCGAATCCCAGAGAAGACATGGATGTTTGTGTTGAAATCTTTCCTTTGTGTTGCAAGCCCCTGTATAATACATTGTGTGGTGCACGAGGTCTCTAAATGTTCTCAATAAAAAAAAAATTAAATAAAGTTTAAAAAAAAACATATATATAGAAAGGAAAATCGCTTTCTATTTTGCCATTTAATATTGTGATTCTGTCATATGTATTTACATATTCATATTAATTGTAATTATTTAATAAAAAAGTAACTAAAATAAAAATTTTCTTTGTTGACCTTAGTAGGAATTGACTTAAAAATATTTCTTTTATATTATTTGTTTGAGTAGAGATCAGCAAACAGGGTTTTGATGAAATCTACTCCCAAAGGGAGTTACGGAGGTCCATAAATTTAAAAAATTGCGTTTTTGGTCTGATCAACTTTTACGCTTGGAATTTTGTTCTTGGGTTTCTCTTGTTGAGTGTTGATCCACAAAAAAACAGTTTTTATCGGAAATTGACTTCCCAGAGGAGAATTGCCACAGGTTATTGATAAAAACCATTTTAAAGCTAAAAGATGTACACATTTCAAACTTGGTAATGCTTCTCTTTTGCTAACTAGAAATCGACTTTTATGGGAGAGAGTTATTGGGACGTGTTGACAAAGACAAATTTCTGTTTTCAAACTACTAGACCTGCAATAATGAAATTTGGTATGTATGTTCCTTTTGTTGAGTTGAAATCTACTACGAACGGGTGGTACAGGAATCTACTTTCAAGGTTGGTTACAGGGCATATTGATAACAAAATTTCCGTTTTTGAACTATCAGATTTAGACATGAAATTCGGCAAGCACATTTATTTTGTAGAGTGTGGAAGTCACTAAAAAGGAGTTTTGCGGAAATCTCCACTTGGAGAGGGATTACGGGAGATTAAAAGATTACTTCCATTTTAGAAATTCAAGCTCTGTTCTTTTTAAATCAAGAGATAAGGGAAATAAGAAAGATTTTTAATTCAATCGAGATGCTAATACTAGGTTTAAGATATCAATAATTGCTATACAAATTCAGAAGCGAGTATAGTAGGCAGTATACCGACAATAAATCATAGTACATGGGGTCGCAAACCACGTCGCACATTGGGCACGTGGCAGTTTTCACGATCTGGCGCACGGAAATTATTTTGTAGCTTTAAAGATTTCATAATTATATCTAACTAGCTGACCCGGCCACGCGTTGCTGTGGCTTTGTTTTAATATGTTGGTTTAATATTATTCTCAGCTATTCAATGCAGTCAAATTAGTCTTCATTTACAGTTTCGGAGGGTTGAGATAAAGTATAAAACAACATAATGATTTTAATTTTGCATTTTATTCATCTCCTAATTGAGTATAGAATAATGCATGAATTACAGACGAAGTTATTGAGTAACAACATATGAGGATTTAATTTTATAAATATGGTGAATAACGTTGATTTTTTTTTTGCAATTTTTATATTATTTTTATTATTTTAAAGTATAACAATAAATAATTTTGTAAAACTAATCGCTAATCAATGCACAATATTTTTTGGTAGCCCGTCTTTTGAAAACTTAAATAGATTCAATAGGCTTCCCCACAAGTGAGCATGTAACAAATAATTCCCATCCGATAATCAAGGATTTTCTAAGTCCACGCATCAAATTAACATTTTTTGGCTTTCAGAATCAATTATGGTCATCGAGAAAAACAAACGAATCAGAAATTGAAGCCTTTTGAATCGTATTGGAGACTCTGACGGTATCAGTGGAATACGTGGCAACAGAACCGATTTCTCCTTTAAACTTTATAGTCGAATCTTCGTTTCGAGAAGTTTCCCGGTGTAATTTTTTTGACAATCAAATGTGTACCGTTGCATATTCTAGATGGATTTAAGTTACACAGAATAACCAGTGAACCAATCTTCAACCGAAGATTGTGTGCTGACATCCCTAATATATCTAGAAAACTCAAAAACTCAGTTGAAAAATTTATGGTTTTGTTTTCATCAAAAATAGTGTCGATTAATTTAAAAGGCATTGGATCACATGGTAACAACTCTATATCTGGAAGTTTATTTCATCACAATGTCAAGATTTTTTCTGATTAAGTAACAGGATTAAAGAGCCAATAATTATCTAGATAATTATACAGTATATCTAAAAAGACACTCTCAATCAGTTCCCTTTCGTTCCTTTTTCCAGTACAGAAATTGTCACACTGTTTCATGCATTATGTATTGGGATACAGTTCTACCTCACCCTTTCCAATAATCAGTAGTTGGTTAGGAATTATTTGCTCAGATTGATCATCTTGCAATTGTACTCGCATGTTTATGGTCAGTCAAAGTGTTTCCACGTTTCACAATAAAAACGATTGTTTTAAACATGCGTTAGTCTCGTGAGCAAGCAAAGCGAGGAATGACTGCTAACGTCTGTCGAAAATCACCAGACAGTAGTATGACAGCAACACCGATTTTCTCTCAAACCATATCTTCTCTCTCTCTTGTTGCCGTTTGAAGTTCTGTATAATGCTTTTCTTGCAAAGTTCTATGTAATGCTTTGAGTGAATGCTTATGAGCCATGGTACACTTATCCCTGATTATGATTGAACTCATTTTCAATACTGTAGCCTATCCGCTTTTTTTTCAATGGTACACATTGCATCTGGTTTCTTGTGAATATCTAATGGCAGCTTGAATGCGGAATGTGCAGTTTGTCCATCATCTAACAAAGCGACAATAATGTCTGAAGTAATAGCCAATGCAATTTCCTATTGCAATCGTATTTTTGCAAGGCTGCGCCTGCAAGTTTAGTTTCTATAGCGAATGAAAACCGGGAGGCCGGATTCGAAAGCAAAGCCCTTCGACCTCATTCCAAGCAATATCCAGAAAAGTTACGGGAGCTTTTGAAACCCGAATCCAGATTCTCGTTCACTACCTCGAGACGCACCCGGTATCTACTTTTGACGCACCTATTCCTGCAAGTTCAGTCCCTGAAGGGGGATTACGGTCATCTGGCATTATCCAGCAAAGTTACGGGAGTTTCTAAAATCTCATTTCAGATTCTTGTTCCCTACTTAAAAAAAAACAAGAAAGCACTTCTCATACAGCAAGAATTTTAAGGCAGGCTCTTGTCACGGTTCACGGAAAATATATATGTACGCCTGGAATTATTTGATGTAGTTATGGGATTATCTTGAATTGGTTTGAGAATATTCGAATCGGCATTCGCGAAATACGTCCAAGACCTACCCTAACTACCTTTGCGTATCTACATCGGCAGGTTAGGATGGTGCTGCTGCCTGCGAATATTACGGTTATCGGCATTATCCGGAAAAGTTATAAAAACTCCTAAAATTCGATTTCAGATTCTCTTCACACCCCAAAACGCACACGAGACTGACTTTTCATGCTCCAGCGAGTGCAAGTTCAGTCGCGATTGGGAACAAAAATCCGGGCACTGGACTCGAATGCTAAGCCTTTTCACCTGATTCCGGTGGCCGTGGTAGCCTAGTGGTCAAAGTAACGGATTCGTGAGTGGCGTGTCATGAATTCGAGCCTAGTAGCATTGAAGACCCGTCGTGTTGGAGAGCGATGCGCGTTAAATCTGTCAAAAGCTCAAACGTTCTCCCGTTGGTGTGGTAGTTAGGAGAGGGGAGTGCCAGCTCAGGTGTCCTCCTCGTCACTTGACCATGGTTGAAAATTACGATGTCCGTCGCCAAAAGCCCTTGTGTAGCTGAACAGTGCGACGTTAATATTCTCTCACTCATTCCACCTAATTCCGACAATATCCGGCAAAGTTAGGGTAGTTTCTGAAATCTGATTTCAGTTTCTCGTTTCCGGCCCCTAGATGCAGCAAGGGGTTTTTTGAGGGCGCTTGAGCCAGCAAATGCAGTCCCTTGAAAGGGCATTAGGGTCGTCCGGCATTGTCTGGCAATGTTACAGGAATTTCTAAAATTTGATTTCAGAATCTTGTTCTACATTTTGAAATGCACCAGAAACGTACTTTTCCCGCACCAACACTAAGGGTAAGCTCCTGCCACGGTTTGCGTAACAGATGGTCGTCTTGAATTATCTGGGAAAGTTACAGTAATTTCTCAGATTAAATTCGGATTATTTGTTTTGAAATGTGCTAGAGACCAGGTTTTCGTGCTCCAAGGCCTTCAAGGTAAGCTTCTGCTGTGGTTTGTCTAAAGTACGTTCAACTGGCATTATCCGGCACAGTTGCAGATATTTTTGAAAACCGATTCGAAAACCGGATTCTACGCCCCGAAATACGCCGGACACTTTTCGGTCATTTTGGTCGACAATATTCGCTTCCACAGACACATGACCATTGCGACATTTTGCAAATTTTCCTGTTTCCCGGATTCTTCACATTTCCGACAGTAAAAAAAAAATTATGACGTCAGTAAGTGAAAGAAAAACTATCCTATATTTAAAGTTGGACGAAATGACACGCAATATGCAAAATTATATTACAGTCGGTTGAGTAGTTTCGAAGTCCATCGCGGACAAACACTGTGACACGTAATTTTTATATACACTCATGGACAAAAAATTTAGCGAACCAAGAAGGAGTCGTCAAAATAAAACGAAATTTTACATACGTAATGACTACTTTGATATAAGTAAATGATTAGAAAATCAAAGAAAAAGGATAGTTTATTTCAGAGAAAAAGGCAAAAGAACGGAGGATTTAATACCCTGTTGAACCCCGTCTAGCGTGAATGCACACTGCGATACGATCGGGCATTGAGGCATACAAGTTCTGTATAATGTCTTGAGACATTTCGTTCCATATTTGCTGTAACCTTACTTCTAGTTCATTCAAACTCGTGGGATGCCCAACACGCCATCCCAAATATGTTCGATTGGAGACTAATATGGGGATCAGGCAGGCCAAGGAAGGGTACTAACAGTGTAGAGACAGACTTGTGACACCCTTGCTGTGTAAGACCGAGCATTATCTTGGTGGAAAATGGCTCCTAGGAACCATTGCATGAGTGGCAACACATGTGGTTGCAGAATGTCATGGACATACCGCTGGGGTGTCATGGTGCCATAGATCAATGCTAGGGGTGACCGTGTATTATAAGCAATGGCACTCCATTCCATCACACCAGTTGTGGGAGCAGTGTGTCACTGTAAAGCAAAGGCAGGATTGAGGCGTTTACCAAGGGGTCTCCACACACAAACAAGATTGTCATCACTGCTGAGACTTAATCTGGATTCGTCGCTGAAGATTACCTGGTTTTCATTCCGCTGCAGTCCAGTTTCCTCGTGCGCAGCACCACTCCAAACGGAGGCGTTGATGGGTGGGCGTCAAGGGCAGCACACGTAATGGGCGCCGCGATCCCAAATGTCCTTCAGTGAGACGCCGTCGTATGGTTCGAGAAGATATAGGGGCTCCTAGTTAAGTGGCTACCTGTGCCTGGAGGGCGGTCGATGAAGCAGTTGGTTGTACGCGTGCATTTCTTACGTTGTGACGGTCTTCTCGACGACTGGTCTATCGAGGGCGTCCTGAGCCTGGTCTTCGTGTAAATGACATCTCTCGGATCTACTGGTCCCAATACCTCTTCACAACACAATCAGAGCGGCCTAATTGAGGGGTTACTCGCCTAGCTGAGCACCCAGCATCCATCATGCTGATGATTCTTCTTCTCTCAAACTGTGACAGCTGCTCATATTGTCTTCGAAAACGGCGTAATGTCATTTCTACCTCGGCACTTCCTTTGTAAGCGATTCAGCACACTCAAACAAGCTTTGTTTACCTGTTTTATACTCCACGGAGAATGACGTTAAACGCCCTCTACCGGCTATACGTAATGGGTAATCACGCTGCATTTCTAATCATTTGCATATCTCCCCGACATGTACCTTCATGCCAAGTTTCGTTACGATCCCGCAATTATTTCTTGGTTCACTAATTTTTTTTGCCCACGAGTGTATTTATATTAATTGTAAGTATTTATTAAAAAGTAACTAAAATAATTTTTTTTTTGTTCATCTTAGAGGAACTAACTTAAAATTTTTTTTTATATTACCTGCTTAAAATAATTTACTGTAAAGAAACAGTTGTGTGAAATGGTAGTTTCTATTGTTGTTAATGGGGAAAAAATATCTAAATAAACCTTTCACTCATTTTATACACATTTCAATTAGAGTATTTATTTTTTATTCTGATTTAATATAGTTATTTTAGAAAAGGAAACCATAAGACAGAATCCTATGGTTTCTTATGGAATGAGAATTCTTGCGTTTTAAATTTGTGCTAATTTTTAACTTTATTTTTATAAGAAAACTTATGTTAGATTAGACATAGCTTGTTAGAATTTAGGCCTTTACTCCATATAATTAAAGACTACATCACAGGCGGCATGTAATTATATATTTTTGTCTTCTTCAAACTTGCCAACTTTCATTTGGTCCAAAAAAAATGAATCTCTTCCTCAAATATGTAAGAAAATGTATTTAAATATTAATAATTAAATACAGCAGTTATATATAATTGAAATAATCCTTTTCATTGTTTTATTTCGTATAAATTTATCAACGAATTGAGTCGAGTTTATATACCGTATGTATAGATATATGATTATAATGTGGTACAATATACTAATTTCTGTTTGAAAATGCATTTAACTTATTATCTGATCTAGCTTTCAAGTATGAGAAAAAAAATATTGTTTTTAGTTTATTTTGGAAGCTTGCTCTTTCGTTTTTACACAGAAAAAGCTTTCTATTTAGTCATAAAATATTAAGCTTTTAAAAATGTTTCGTTTATATTAAACAAAAATATCAGAGAAAATCGACTCATTATCAGAGGAAAAATCTTGGCTTCCAATCAATCAATCATTCGACTTGTATCCTTATGAAAATATATACATATTGGACTGTGTGTTCATAAAAAGGGTATTTACGATTATAATCTTTTGCAGACATGTTCTTGAGGGATTTGTTGCCGTGTGACATGTGACTGAACAACACGCGCTCAGACGCTTCATTTTTAAATTAAATACTCACGATTAGAGTTTTTCGGCTGCCTTGCGGAAAAGTCTGATTGGCTAGATTTTCTCTACCTGCTGCTGAATGCAAAGGAGTGAATGACTGTGTTGGCTTAAGAACTATTTATCCTAAAAGTGTAAATCTCGAAATTGACATGAATTTAACAAGAATTTACTTGTTGATTTTGAATATTTTTTTCAATAAACTGACAAGAGCAAATTAAAGTAATTTCTTTAGAATCTGTAGAAGAAATATATGGATAAGTTTTTCTTTGTAAACAAAACATTGAGGTGAAACCGACTGACCATGTTAATCTATGGGAAAACAGCGAAATTCACCTGAGTTTTTCAACTTCTAATGCAATTTTTTGAAAATTTTTAGAACTTTATGTATAGAAGATGATTTGTAGATTTCAGATTTAGGATTTTATGCTATTTATTTCAGCATCTTTTCTAAAATACCTGGTTAATTTTTTTTAGCTCCAAGCAATTGTGATTTTGTAATTATCGGAAGAAGAAAAGTGTATTAAAGATTGCTGTGTCCCAATAGTAAGCTTTACTGAAGAACTTGTCCATATTTTTTTTTTATTCATCCAATACTCTTTCGAGAAGAACCCAGCTCATACCGTGCGAACATGTCCACGTCTACAAGAGAAAATGAAATATTTTGCACCGTATTCAAAGGAAGCGCCAATATTGGCCAGAAATTTGTTTGGCTCTGTAACCCCGCAGAAAGTACCTCTCTGTGTGTATATTTCCAACCCTCTTCTCTTCTAAAAAACACTCTCTCCTTAAAGACTTCCAATTTCCCCCTTTCTTTCAGAGGTAAATTTTCCCTTTCCCTCACATTATGAGCGCTCTGCCTGGTTATTTTAAGTATTTTAAACATGAGGATTTTCCTGATGCTATAGTCACATTTCATACTGTTCTCGAAATTATTTCTCTAAATTCAGGAATCATCAAATGTGTAGATTTTGTGTGTCCTGCTTTACATTTACATCTTCTGAGAAACAAGTCTGATAGATAAAAGGAACAAACAAGGCCGGACGTGTAATGCGCAATTTCGTTGGCAGCACCTATTCTTACTTTTTACAGCCTTGTAATTCAAATTCCTCTGTTTTGGGGTTGCTATATTTGGCTCTCTATGAATTATTGGCTACTTTCAACATAATTACAATAAAAAAGTGCAATGTATTGTTGTATTTTTTGGATATGCTGTGTTGAGTATGTGTGCATCTAATAACCTATAATAAATATTGTGCGTTTATTGTTTATAACTTTACTACTGAACAATTTCAATGTTTTTTCAATTTTTGTTTGAATTTTAAGATATAAATATGTTTTCATTGTTTATTTGTTGTATACAAGTTCACACACACATTAGAAATATGGTATGTTTATAAAATAAGAAATACGAATAAATTTTTAAAAATATTAAGTGAAACTGGAAAAACAAATGTAGAACTGTAACTATATTGTAGACTTAAAATAGAAGAGTAAAATATTTTAGTTTATTGATATATTTTTGATTATTTGCAATTTTTAGTAAATTTTTATTAATCCTTATAACATTTGAATCAGGTTTAGCAAATTTTTTCTAAACAGACACTTGAGGATTATTGTTACAAAATCCTTTTAACTTTTGCAGCTGAAATTAAATCATATTTTCATTTAGAGCAATATTCTTATATATATATATATATATATATAGTATAATAAAATGAAAAAAATAATAAGACAAAATTATACTACCCACAAAGCTAAATGATAGAAAACAGATTCTAAGAAACATAACTAGAAAAATATTGATATATAATATAATAATTATATATATATATATATTATTCATAAAGAAAGAAAAGTGTGTTTTATATTTATCTGTATCATATTGACTGTTATAAAATGGTAGGAATTAGATGCATTGCCCTTTAAATACTGTTTAGAATTAAAATTATTTTCAGCTTATGCTAAACAAAAATTGACTTGAATTCCATATAATTTTTCAGTTAAAAAACAGTCCAAAATTATGTTTATATTGTGATTTAGCTAATATATAAAGGGTATAATTTATTTTTCAGTTCTGTTCTTACTTTGCTGAAAATTCATTATAACCATTGTTCACAATAAGATTCATATTTCAACTATGCTTAAAACGTGTGATTAAACTTAAAATTCTGTAGTATAAAACTGAAAACATTTTTAAAAAATTATTAAAAAGTATAGTATTATAATCATTTCAATCATCAGTAGTATTGATGTACTTTTTTTAAAAAAAAATTTTAAAGTAAATTTCATGAAACAGTATTATTATTATTAATTTTTTTTTTTTTAGCTATATTGAGTAGAGATAATTTTAAAATAAGTTTTCAGTACTTCAAAATTACTTATTAATGGCAGGAAAAAATGATAAATTTTCAAATACCTTAATGGATATTTTGCTTGGAACACATATTCCAGTAAAAACAAGGTTTTGATATAGGTTTTGAAAAAAAAAAAATTTTCTTACAGAATTCTTTTTTAAAAAAATAAGATTTCTAATAATAAGAATATATTATTATTATTACATGACAGTGGCTGTTTTCTTTCATTGAATTATAATTTCTTGAAATAAAAATTTGAATTTGATGTATTGAGATATACAAATTAAATATTTGTTTTAAAAAATGAGATTGATTTTCCTGAAAATTTTACTTTAATGAAGAAAATGTATAAGTTTTTCTTCCTCCTTTTTTTTTTTTTTAATTTGGGGGTTGTTAAAAAGAAGGATTAATACATTTTTTCTTTCTCGTGTTTAATTCCTTTAATAATTTCCTTTGAACTTGATTGCACATTATCCCAAATTTCCCGTTACTGTTCCGAATGTTCAGTGCTTGCTTCAATTCTGTACCAAAAGTTTATAAACAAATATTCAGTTTTTCAATTCTGATGTATTGCTATCTTATTCATTTTCGAAGTGACCTCAGGATGAGAGGTATTATATGTTTTACAAAAAATAGCACTTTATTTTTTTGTTATATGAAATTTCTTTAAAAAAAGCAGTGATATATAACACTTAAGGACTGTAAATTTTGTAATAAAACGGTGATTAATAAATCAGAAGGTTAAAACACTTCTACTATAAAACAGAACATACACAAAACATTTCAGTTAATTTTTTTCAAAATTTTTTGAGCAATCGCTGGCTCCGTTTGAGCATTTAAAAAAACACATTTCGAGTAAAACGCGTTTTAAAGTATGACATATCTTGCTCAATGTAATGGCATCTTCTCTTACTAAAACACTTATAGTTTTTGTTCTAGTGAACAGAAAATAATAAATTTGGTATTTTTATAAAGCTAAAAAGATGACCTATAAAATAAAATCATAAAAAAAATTGTCAATTTTAAGGAAATTCACAATTTTAGGGTAGTCAGATACCATTCACACTTCTAAATTAAGAACAAGTTTAAAAATTACCAGTGATTCATGTAGGCTTGTCATATACAGAATTTAATATTTTTCTTGATAGTTTGTACAGTTTATGATTAAAATCGTGTATTGTAGCTTTAACGTCAAAGAGCATTTTTATTGCACTCAATACAATTTTATTGTGTGAAAGGGGCGCGATGAAAATTATGATTGAAGATTGGGTCGCAAGCATTAAAAGTTGTAAAAGCACTGTCTTAGTAGCATCATTAAAGAAATAATTGATTTAGCTTCAACTGATTAAAATTTAAACGCAAGTGAGTAGGTTAAGGACCATTAATATTAAACAGGTTTTTTTTTCGAAATTTTTAATTGTAACATTTTTTTCTCCTATGTCGTTATCAATTTTTGCCTTTAGTCCAAAAAGAGATTAATTTCATTAAAAAAATTAAAACTTTTATTTTGGGTAAAGAATTTTTGTCTATGTGTATATGATAAAGTTGAAAATAAAAAATCAAGATAGTAATAGCATCTGCAAAATAAAGATAGTGTGACATATTTATTTATTATAAATTAAGTAAATTCTTTGTATTCGAATTTCTAATAATTTCTTTCATTAGAATATTTATTTATTCCTTCGAAATATTTCTTTCTACATGTTTCGTTAATATCTACATTTGAAAATTATTTATCAAAATATTTGGGAGATTTCGTAGGAGATCAGAGGTAGATTTTAAAATGTATGTTTGCCTCACAAAATTATACTAAGTTTGCAAGGAGTATGGATGAAAATATATTTAAACACTTTTTATTACTTTAAACCGTTTTCAGTTTTATTAATAATTACATGGCATGCATTTTTAATTTTTAATGTAATTAAAAATCTAAAAATGTTTGAGTCGATGCTGAATTGGAAATGGATGAAATAAAAAACGGTATTCCCCTTATTTTACATAATATTTAAAAGCAACTTGTTTTTAGATTTTTTGAAATTTTGATGTATTTTCGTTAGTGGAAAAACCTAATTACTACGTTTAGGGTGACAATTTTGCACAAAACAGATTATTTTGCTTCGACTAGCATTTGGCAAACTGCTGTTCTTCTAGATTCTGCTTTTACATACAATTAAAAATTATGTCTGCTGAAAAGAGTTATTATTTACCTTTAAAATTTATAAATATCTTTTGGGATAAAAAACACATATTTAAATCCACAGTTAAATATTTGACTGTCTTACTGACATAATTCATAGTTAAATATGTATCTGATTTATCTTTTTTGCTATTTCCAGTTATATGTTTGTGTTTAGTATTGAGATTCTGGTATTTTTTTTTAATGTTTCTGATTTTCTACTATGTACTTTAAATGCCAATTTTCTTTTTGTTAAACCTTCGAGGTTCGAGTCCACAGTATATGTTAAATCATGAAAATTGATATATTTATACCATCTTCTGTAACTTTCTCCCCATCTCGGACTGGGGTCACAATGGACATTCCGGACACCCATAGCATGTCCGGTGTCAGCTAACCGAAGGGGGACAGAGGTAATAAAATATTTTGGAAGATAGCGAACCTCAGGAGATGTTTTATTTTTCACTCTTGAGTAGAGAGTTACCTGAAGTTGAAACAAACTCTCTTCTGATCTCTACCATCAACAAACTCTCTTTTAAAGAAATTGGCTTGTTGAAATTGTCTCAACTCAATCTTTTAAAATTATCTCGTTTGAAATAGCAACAGGTAATTATGTTTTTAATTTCGAATTATTTATTAATTTTTAAGACTTGAAATAATATACAAATACAGAAGTAACTCCTGTAAGGTACACCTTCGAATAAGGCGCAATTAATGTTGCTACCGGTCTCTTTGAATATGTATTTTCCTCTTATTAAGGAACATTCTATTTAAGTGATACTAAAAAAATTTCTTATTCTTTCTTTGTAAAATTTTAAGATTTCGAAGACAAGTTTGTGTTTATCTTTAAATAAATTAAATATAGTGTTGTCTTAATAAACCAATGTAATTTAACAGGGAAAGGAACAGAGAAATAAAAAATTACAACATTGTTTGTTCTACGCTTCGATTTAAAGACAAAACAGAATATGTAATAAAGTGATTGCACCTCTTGCGGTCGCGTTTTCTATGGTTTGCATAAAAAATAAAAATGATGGCTTATTCTGACACAATGCACTGGGTTTTAAAAAGATTCATACAACGGAATATTTTAAATAAAATTCTATAAATACAAGATTTTATTACTCATTTAAAACATTTATACAGTAATTTAACTTTTTCTATTAAGAATTTTCATTTTTCAAGAACTTGAAATTTAAAAAACCTGTGATTAAGGTATTTATTTGTATATCATTTATTTAAAGATTATTACGACTTGAATTTCTAATTAAACTAACTGTTTAGCATTAAAGGACTAAATTCCAATGTCTAGTCTGGTGGGTTTAAATTTCTGGTTCTAGGATATATTGTATCAAACACAAGGTTCCTTATTGGAAGGTACTATTATATTTTTACCCTATTAATATAAAGTATTACGGAATATTTTATTGTTTTTGACTTCATGCAAAAGCGAACCATAAAGTAATATATTTAGTTTAAAAAAAAGCTCTTTTGTTATATATATATATATGTGTGTGTGTGTTGTGTTTGTGTTGTGTGTGTGTGTGGTGTGTTTTGTGTGTGTGTGTGTGTGTGTGTGTGTGTACATTAAATAAATTCACATAAGAAGTGAATAAAGATTTTACCTGAAAATATTACTCCGTTGAAGAAAACTAGCTATTTTAGTGTCAATGAAATCTTTTTGTTTTTACGTATCCACAGCTGTAGGTAAGAGTATATGGTTTGTACAATTTCATTTTTGGATTTTTAATCGAAATAATATTAATTGACGCTAAATTGTTTTTCATATGACAGCTTCCACTACTAGAACGAGACGTGCATTACTGCTCCCAGTATTAAAAAATGCAATTTGTCTTGTTTATTGTAAATTTTAATTTTAATTTTTTTTTTTGAATCATCGGTTATGAATAATTTTTCTGAATCATTATGCTATGTCAATATAGCACGTATTTATAGATGGGTTATTTCTCTCTCTCTCTCTCTTTATACACCAAGAGAAATTTAGCAATATTATTTTGTAATTATAAATATATTCTTATTAGTAAATGTGCTATTGCTGATCGAAGTATTGAACAGGCAGTTCTTAAAAATTATTTTCGAATATTTAAAGTTTGTGAGTTAGGTCAGTATTAATTGAGTTGTTTCAATGTTTTCTTTCTTTTTAAGCTTAAGAGAGATAAACTTAGTAAAATTATTATAAATATATTTTCAAATAAGATTGCACACACATGTGTTAATATTTAAATGTTATCGAAAATATCCCGACGTGACATTTTTTGAGGAAGCTAAAAGACAGAATTTTATTGGACTGAGAAATGAACTTTTTTATTATTATTTATATAATAATGATGAAAATACTCTAAACTTGTATCAGATCATGGAGCGAATTAAATACTAAACTAAAAAAACTGTACTATTGACGCGGAACAACAAGATGTATATAATCCAGAGAAAAAGAGATATTGCGCGTCATCATTGAAAGAATGATAGTTGAAGTACAATTTTAGCCAGTCAAAATTTGTCATTCAGAGTTACTTGTAGGAAGTTGAGATAATGGTAATTTTAAAGGCCATTAGATAATGGACAAATTTGATTCGGTTATTTTAGAACACCTTAATAATGTGATTAAACGCAAAAATAAAAATGTATTCCACACTACTTAGGGCAGTATTTTCAAAATGAAATAATTAATATTTTAGCTTTTATCTACTCGTAATGAGATAAGCAGACATTGTGCTAAAAGCCATATATTACACTATAATTCTTGATCTACACCAGATATAGTCTCACAGAACAAATAAAGTTTGTAATTTGGT
>BMAO01025278.1:0-24723 GCA_019973975.1 Trichonephila clavata
CTGGATTGTTTTACATATCAATCAAAATTTTCGAAGTTAATAACTTATACTGTTTGCATCATATTGGATTATTTTGTTCAGTTCAAATACTTTCGATGAGAATGCCGCCTTTGGGCATGGAAACGATGCCTATAAATTTATATATGTATGTGTGTGAATTCATTCTATGTTTGTACATGGCAACTAACTGTCAACTAAAACTATGAGGTAAAGACCACCTCACCAAAGATTCACTATCAAAGAAAGGTAAGATTATGTATAAGTTGCAAGATACGGTCAACTTGACCCAACTTCTGAAAACCAAAGAAAAGAATTAGTATGAATCCTATCAAAAGAAATAAGAGCTTTAAAAGAGCAATTCCATCAGAGAAGGAGCTACCTTTGCTTGTACTGTTAGTGAAAATGCTCTATTCATTCAAAAGAAAATCAAAATTTAAATATCTGTAATAATATCCAAGAAAACTTCATCCTAAAAGCATCCAAGGATAACCTTAAAATAACAAAAAAAGGCGTTCAAGTATCTTATTTATTTCAAGCGACTGAACATTTTTACTCAATCTCACGATTAATTCAATAAATGATCCCGCTTTTGGAAAAGTCTTCAAAATTTATCTGTAAAGGCTTTTTTCTTATTGAAACAATATACTCCTGTAGCAGTACCATCTATATAAGCCAGTAACTACCTCCGCACCACAGTGAGCATTTTGGTGTAGTGGATAAGTTATTTGGCTTCGGATCCAAAGGTACCTGGTTCTATCCTACAGGATAAGCGCGCCACTTCATTGGTGAACTCAGAAAGACGCAACGTTCTGAACTGTCGTTGCGCCATCTACCTGCAAGAAGAGCAACCAAAGTCGTCAAATCTCACTTGACGCAGCAAAGTCGTTGAACCCTCTCGACGCAGCAAAGTCGTCTCACATATGACGCAATGAACAATGTCGTCTCACGTATGACGCAATCAGCAACAAAAAAAAATGTCGTCACAACTCCTGACGCAGCAGCAAAAACACGCTTGAATAAACAAATATATCGTTCGTTCGCCTATCCACCGACTCACTAGTGGGGTGTATGTAGCAGTACCATCTATATAAGCCAGTAACTACCTCCGCACTATGGTAATCATTTTGGTGTAGTGGACTCGGCTTCGGATCCAAAGGTACCTGGTTCTATCCTACAGGATAAGCGCGCCACTTCACTCCATTAATCAATTTTTCCCCACATTTCTAATTTCTAAAATTCTTCTTCTCTTTTCAATAGTTCCTTTATTTCAATAGAAAACTCTAAAAATGACAGTCAATATCAAAGGTCACAAATCTAATTCCATCAATCATGATATGTTTTCTTCCATCCCCTTGAAATATTTCTTCCATTTCTCCCATTGGACCTTTACTTTTAGAAGCTCCGCCTACTTCTCCAAGTTGAATTTATAACATCCAGTCATTTAAAGTGTCAGATACTTGACAGAGGGCTGCAGGGCAGCCAGTATCCATGGAATTTATGAATAGTATATATGTCTGAGTACAGTGGTCAGGTGTTTATTTTTCGATCAATAAATTTAGAATTTTAAAATTTAGGCATTAAACTTTGGAAAGAACCCTTTTAACACAGCGGATATTACAACAATAAAAAGAAAGTAAGTGAAAAAACAACTAATCTCTAAATGTCTTTAAGTCGGTTTCTTGTTTTTTAAGTCGGAAAAAGAAATCAGATAAGAGCTCTTGCTTGTAATTTACACCCTCATAGCCAAGCGAGAGATATGATATATGTTTTAAAAGTGTTATTATTGCTAGCCATTATCAATAGATATATATGACTTTTTATATGTCAGTGTGGTGACATATTTAGTTGCATGTCGATTGCAGTCGCAGAATTTAGAGCGCCAAGTCATTCAAGTTTCTTTTTTTCGAAGAAATTACTTTTTTGTAAACATCGTTATATATTTGTTATCGCGTATCAGTGAAGGAATCAGCAATTGTTCTTGCATACAGGAGTTTATTGGTGCATATCAGTAGAAAAATACAGGTTTTTAGAGCATTAATTTTAGGTTTTGTCAATAATCTAAATTATTTCCACACAGTTTCAAGGTAATTGTTACTTACATACTCACCTAAAAGAACACAGAACATCAGTTCGAGATAAATTCCATGCACGCAATTTATCTGACGTAGTGACTGAAAAAAAGTGATTTAATTATGTCTTTATTCCATGATAAACTACATACACGTTATTAGTTCATGATAACTTACATACAAGTAATTTAAATTCAAATATATCATTAGTTCGTGACAAATAACATGCACGTAATTTATCAAGAACTAATGACGTTACTGAATCCCTCCTTTCAGCCATTTATTTATTTCTCTACATTTATAATTTGACAATTAATTTATTTTAATTACTAAGCAAAAAAATATAGAACTATATGGGTTTTCTTATAAAATGTGTTACTAAATGTGAAAAGGAGGTATTGTGTTTTAAATCATTAATATGGGTTTACATCGTGATTTTGTTTCTGAATGATGCATAGGCATATTGTTTTTCTTTTTTTAGTGCCTAATTATAAATTTACACCTGTGAGTAGCATTTCTAACTGGAAAAAAAATCCCTGTTAAGAAAAAATTGTATTATTTTCATTTCGATCAAATTGTCTCGTGTACATACTTTAGTAGATATACTTCAGAATGCTTGGGTTAAAACTTGATTAAGAATGCTTGATTGGGTTAAAACAAAAGAATATAATTGCTGACGCATATGATTTGTTAGAACACTTTCGCTTTAGGAGTGAAATCATGGCACACAGTATTTTACTGTTATTCTAAGTTGCGATTATATATTTTTTTATCTTTCCACATCAACAAATGTTAAATTAGGTAACAAAAACGGAGTGTTTTTCTCAAATGGTCAAATTTTCTTTTTTTTTTATCTAATCAGAGATTAATTACATAGTATTATATCACTGTAAATGGTTGTCTTGTTCCTGATTTATGCAAGTGCGATTAATCATTTTTCAAGATGACATTTTTCTGAAATCTTTCTAAATCATCAAATATAATGGATTCAATATAACGGATGAGTTATTTTAAAATTCGTTTTCTTTTGCACCTGTCGTGATATAAATGTAATAATATTGTTTGGTTATCATTACAAGTCTATTTATATATGTAATTGTTTTATTGGTTATTTATGGGGTCTCAGGGGTGTTAATTTTGTCTCGAGGGGTGAAAATATAAACAATTTTCAAACAGGTATATTTCTTTTAAATTTAAATTAAATAATTCGACTCTTTTACATGTTATTTACAAAGGATTATGGTTTCAAAAAAGTACAAAATGTTTGAAGTATAATCATAATTTTAAAAGTTATAAGCATATGCAAATAAGAAATAATTTTGTAATAAATATTAAGTAATTTTTGCGTCGCGCACGCTATTTTCTAAAATAGTAGCCTTTAAAGCATAAAACTTTATAGAATTATAAAATGTATCATACTCTTTAAGCCCTAGTAAAGTAAGAATAATTTATCTTTTGTATTTCAAAATATTTGAAAAATATTGAATTTTTTAAAAAAATTTTTGGAAATATAAATTTTTTATTTTTTGAAAAATATAATTTATTATTCTATTTATTTAAAAATACTACGGTGTAATAAGGATACATTTAACTTTATAAATAAAGATTATTGCTAGTAATCAAAGCTAATACTTTTGAAAGTAGCATGCTCGCAGTAAAACTTAATTAATATTTCTTATAAAAAAATTTAATATTTTCATATGCTTATAATTTTTTAAATTATGATTATATTTTAAACATTTTACACTTTTCTGAAGCCTCTCTCCTTTTTCATAATGTGTAAAAGATTCGAATCATTGAATTAAAACAGTTATATGTATTTGAAAATTGTTTATATTTTCAGCCCTCCAGAAAGAGTTAACACTCCTGAGGGAATTAGGGGAATTCCCTTATGTGGAATTAGAAATATTTCAAAATATTTTTAGATAAAAATTTCTTTAGTAATTTCGTTGATTTAAGTTTTGTAGGGGAGTTGAGTCCAAAGGGTTACTGAGAAAAAGACGGTTATAAACTTAAAAAAACTCGAATTGAAAACAAAAAATACAAAGAAAAGTTTGTTAAAGCAGTGATCAGAAATTTCAAATAAACATCAGTTAACGAGACAACAAAAGAAACGGGATTTAGGGATATAAAAAAAAATCATTTTAGGTTAAATTAACTATAGTTGACAATCGAAAGATCAAAATTGTAATCTACGAATTAGAGAATGCTGAAAATAAGCGTTGGAAAATTTAATTAAAATCCTTCAAAATTCTGATATAAGGGAGAGGAAAGTTGGAAATACATTTTTTTTTCCAACCTTAGTTGAAAAACTTGCTAGCATCGGAGTAGAAGTAGGAAACTGTTTGTTTCATCCCTCAGAGAATATATACCTTACGATACTGCTCAGATGAAAGCTAGAGAATCAGAAGAAACGTTAGATGATATTGATTATTTAAGGAATATTACTACTTACCTACCGATCATTTTTGATAAATCAAAAATTCTCGCCAAATGTGATATACAGCCAATATCGATAAAACGTTCCCGCTCATATTCAAACAATTTATAAGTTCTCTTATTTTTCTTTTCGTATATTTTGCAAAACATGTAATTTAGAACTACCGAATTTAGGAAAAGAAAGTACAAGATCTGTATTGGCAGAAAAACTGGGCGAATACAAAAATATTCGAAATAATACCAATGTCACCATTCAAACCAAAGCGTCGATCAAAAATACGACAGTTTTTCTGTTTTATTTTCTTTAAAAAAAGATCTCACTCTTAAAGAGGTAAGAAACTTTACCCGTTTTCTAAACTTGGAAGTCAGCTTTTAGACCAAACTGTTATTCTTGTGAAAGAATCTGATGTATATTAAATTATTTCTGCGTGGATGGGGTCCTAAGAAAACATCTTTAAATCTCCAAGCCAGTGCAATGAATGCCAAAGAAAACACACAAAAAATAATCCATTGGATTTATAACGACTAAAGTTATGATCCCATAATTGCTCCTGTAATAGACTTGGCCGCGAAATTGGTATGCTCTAATTGCGCAACTTACTGTCAAGTATTATTTGTCTTTTTTCTTGGCTCAAATGAGAAAGAAAAACTGTTGATTTCCATTTGGGAGAAACTGTTCATTAAGGTGAATAGAATATATTTTCTCATCCTTTCAAAACCTACCTATGTGGTAAAGGTGTTCTATGGTATACCGATGCAGGTAAAAATAAAATAGAAAATTATTTTTATGATTAGTTCTGCCACAAAGAAAATAAAGTTTGATATTTGAACTTTCTTTTTACGGTAAAAAGTCAAAGTAGTTTTTGTTAAGGTGAAACAAACTTATTAGTACTTTTCAGCATTTATTGCGATGAGAGGACACATACTAAATAGTTTCTAGAAAAAAACATCCGATACATTTATTAGTTTCTTCAGTATTAAATCTATAAAAGAACTTACAGTCAAAATTATAGAGCACGATGAAACGAAAGACGGAGAAAAACTTAGGTCAGACTGGATATGAAACGTTCATCGTTATACTTAATACATTATACTTAGTCATTATACTTAGTACTTACCAATCCGTTATCTTCACTTTTAATTTTTTATTGTAGAAAAATGACTATTTTGAACTTATAAATCGAAAATTATATAAGCGGGTTTTTTTTTCATTTTTCTTTCGAAAAATCAACAATTTGTGACAATATTAAACTTTGAAATTAAATTTCTTAATGATTTTTCTCCTAAGTTTCATATTATAGGGCATTTTTTTTCTCATTGGTCAGTACATATAACCGCAATCTCCTCAACAGTACATACTGTACGAATATTAAACTGCCGTTGTTTTTGAAAAGGAATTTAAACTGTTATTATCAAAAGAGGAAAGGAGGAAAATTGATTGTTTTTAAGATTCACGGTATTAAATTTTGCCAAGAAAACAAAAAGCTCTAACAGAATCAAGTACTTAACTGTCTACGATGCGATATATGTCGCTAAAATTCAATAGTAGAAGAAGGAATCTAAATTTAAATAATGTCTATATTTGATGAACCTGAAATGGCTAAAAGAAAGATTTCAACAGAAAAGTATGTGACTCAGGCTAAGTATTTGAATCTATCAAGTATTCAGAGGTCTTTAGCTTAACAGTCTTTATAATGCCAAAAGAATGCACAGAGGATTAGCTTTTAAGGATGTATGATTTCAATATCGTGTAGGAAGGAAATTGAGTATGGAAATGTGTTGATGTATTAACCAGACTGTCTATTCATATCAATTGAATGAGAAATAGGTAGTTCTATTACAATAATTTCTGGACTATCAGAAATTAAAGATATGTTTGTAAATATCTATACTTACATTTTATTATTATTTTTAGTGTTTATCATCATAAATATAAGTTTTTATTGATATCATTTACGTATTTTTTTCATTTCTGTGGGAGTTGTACAAGTAAAAGGTGTTTTTATAGATACCTGAACAAACAGATTTTCCTAGTTCTTTTTCTAATTTAATGGGCCTGTTTTTCGTTAGTTTTCCATTTTTTATAAACTCCAGCAGTTAGGTTTGAGCATCTTCAATGTTCGTGTGTGCTGTGTATAGGTGGGTATTTTGAATAGGACAGGAAATAGCTTTCTTATTTGATCACTTCTTGAGGGAAGTGAAGTTTTTTACACGTATGGTTTTACAGAAAGTTTTGATTGAGCTGTCGAAACCAGCGAATAGCTATTCTGATGCAAATTGATAATGAAACTCCTTCCACAACTGCTACATTTTCTAATGTTTTGTATTGATGTCATCTGGGAAAACATACCTCGCACAGTGAAATGTAATTGACGCATTGCCTTCTTATCTGCGTAAACTCGAAAAATAACTCTTTCGAGTCAAGAATCAAAAAAATTGTCAAACATGTATTTTATCAAATGCATCAAATTAACTAGTGTATAATAATTCGCTAATAGTATTTTAGCTCCGGAATCAAAAGTATGCTATTCTTAACAATGGATATTGTTTATGTACTAGCTTTTTATACAACAGATTGGGCAAAAGGTAAGTGCAAAAAAATTAGTATTTATTTTGGACCTCCATATTATGCATAACTCTAAAGTAATGAATAAAATATTCGATTCCCGTGAATTCGTTAAATAGGGATCCAACTGTGTTTTATTTAGAAATGTTACACATGTGTCTACATGTTTAAACTTTAAGCGCTTAGAGATCCACAAAAAAAACCTTATTGGTAAGCAAATAGAAAGCGGAAAATGCTAGATATATTTCATTTATTTCCCATCAAGGATAGTACCAATTTTTCAAAATGTACCCTTCAAAACCTGGTTCTCCAGTGATAGCTTAGGCAATTTTCATCTCTCAGGCAAAAGAAACTGCCAATGTTAATGAATCTAAGAGATATTTTGATGTCAGTTTATCTCAAACTTCTTATAAAACATTTCAGAACGTAATAGATATTTAATTCTAATTTTTGTGTTTCAAAATTAAGTATTATAACTATAGACTATGCTGTTCAAATTAATTGGAACAAATAGAAAAAAAGTAATTTTTTCTAAAATCTTAGCTTTTTATCTTTACATACCTTGAATAGACTGAAAAATCTGTATATTAGTACGAATTATGTCTTCTTTTAGTAGAAATGACCTTTTCGACCCGTTTTTGCTTTGATTTTACTTGAGTAGTACACAAGTTATTGATTTCATCATCTTGGATACACGCTAGTATATCATTTTCTCTGTTATCGAGCAATTCATCTCAGCGAAACGATTCTTGAGAATAGGCCATCAATTTTGAATAGGAATTAAAAGTATTGGGAATTTTCAAGCCAATAGAGCACTTTTGTTTTATTTTCCACATAAAAGTATGGACCAATTTCAAATTGTGAAAAGGATTCAAGTCATGTTAAAATGTTCCATCAAATTTCTCCATGAATAGAACAATCTTACTACATAATATTTCTATATATTTGCAGAACTAATAATGTATTTAAGAGGAACCAAGCTTCCAAGGCTATTTGTTGTGAAAAAAAACCCCTAAACATCTGTTTAGAAGGGTGTTTTACAAGCTGTTGGATATGATTTGGTAACAAAGTTTCAACTTCATCTCACTACACTTAATTTTTGTCACTGCACAAATTAATGTTTCATCACTCAAAATCACCTTCTTCCAATCGTTAACAGTCCATAATCGGTATTTTTTGGCTTATGCTAAGCGTTTTATCATCCTTTTCTGAGTTAGAAATAGTTTTTTCCCTCAGTCTTGTTGCCTTAAGGCCACCTTTCAGAGGCCTTTTACGTGCAGTTGAGGTACTCACTTCAACACCATTATCCAATAAATCCTTTCAAAGGTCAACGCTTGCCTCTTTCTTGGATTTTTTTTTTTTTTTGCTACTTGTTAAATTTTATCAATTCTTGGAGTAGTCTTCCACTTGCGCCCACATTTTTCTTTTCTTTTTAGAGACGATGATCCAGGTTTTTGAAATGTGCGTAAAACACTAAATTCGATCACATCAACTGCCATAGTTATATCTCTCACAGTCATAGAAGTGTGTTCATTGAAAGCAATTTATTTGAGAATGGTTCCTCAGAGTAATATAAATCTTTGAACAAGTGTAAGTAACACGTTTTACTGAATATAAAATTGAAATTACAGCTGCCCTTTTGAAAGGCTCACAACTGAGCTCCTGATACATTAAAATGAATGAATTATAATCAAAGTCGATCTGTCACACTACCTAAAGTCAGATGCAACGGGTTTGAGGTGGTTCAGGACATCACTAGTAATCGCATACCAACTGAAACAAGAAAAAGATGTTTGTCCCAATTAATTCGAACAAAGTAGTACATTCTAAAAAATAACTTTCTACGTTCTTTTTTTTATAAATTATGAATTAAAGTTACTATAATGACGATATGAAAATAAAATAATTATGAGTGTTAAACAATTATTTAAATTTTTTTTATTAATAACTAGAGGGGTAGGGTTACGCCTTGTCCGCCTAGCTGCTGACAAACACCTATGGTACTAATTACACATCTGTTGATACTAATTTCTCAAATTTCAGAACTGTAATTTCAGAACTAATTTTAACTAATTTTTTTAAAAAAATTTCTGCGTTTCGTACACTTTCTTCACTTGTTCTTTTTTTCCTGCAAACTTCGTTCTTGGCGCTCCTCTTCAGTTACATTAAATTCTTTACGGCCCATTTTTCTTCCTATAACTTATGTATAAATAAATTTATTACATCATTCCGAAAAACTTTTTTTTATGTATAAGACTGTTTTTATATATAGTATTGTACCTGGTCTACCAACCCTTGCATATATTCTGTTCTCAATTGGGCTTGGTTCGATTTCAAATAATACAAACATGCTCCTTCAATTTTCAGACACGCATTTATGATGTAATATTGTGTTAATCTTTGAGGTATTTGATTGAACTGAAAATGGTGTACGCCTTATTGCCAATTTGTAACCATAATATTGAACAGGACTTATTGTCTTATTATTATATTTTTGTTCTAGTATAAATTTATTACATCTTCACGAAAAACTTTATAGAGAGAGAGAGAGAGAAAGAAAGAAAAAATGTGAATGATAGCAAATTAAAAATATAGGATAAACTGCATCACTGGCATAGTTTCTGTAACTTTTTGAAGAAAAAGGCAACCAAAGGCAATTATATGTACTACATAAAATTTGACAAAATTATCATCAGCGCAAGAAACAAAGTTTTTTCTTAATCCTTCCATTATACACATACAATTTAATATCGAAAAATAAAGAAAATTAATGGGTTTCCTTTTAGAGTGGGGCGTATAAATAATGTATTATTTTCATTTATTACAGACACCAATTGAAGGAAAGCAACACATTTAGACTTTTCTACTGGAAATAAACTTTTACAGCACTAAAATAAAAAAGAAATCAAAGAACAGTTGACTCTCACTAATTCAAACGTTCGATTATACGAACCTTTCGTTAATTCGAAGTATATGCTCAATCCCCAGAAAAACTTTTGATATTTCGAACTAAAACAATACGTTTTGGTAAATTCAATATTTCGAAGTAAAATCTATGTTTATGTGACTACAACATGCAATATAATTCGAGGTTATCTTATAAAACTCTTGACAATTTGAACATTTATTATCTAGTCCTTTAGCAAACACTTTGGAGCTTACATATTTTGGGTTGTATTGTCTTTTCGTGTCTCCCCTGTAACGTAGCCCCTTTGAAGACCATCTGTCTGCCCCCCCCTTTAGTGTTTTGATCCTCAAACGAAAAATCACCTTTATTGCTTTCCTTGGATTGGACAGTTCTAGCCACACCTTTAGTCAGCCGTTCATATCTTTCGTTTAACACGTGGCCTTGCTACACATGTGTTCAGAAAGGATGGTCCGCTATTGTGAAGAACAGATGCGTAGGATTGTGTTTTTTGCGTTATGCTTGCTGCAGAAATACTTTGCAGTAGGATTTATTAAATGTAGATTCTAAGCACCTTGAAAGCACACAGCAATCGTTACAGAAGAATGGTAATTAAAAAGGTAAACACTAAAGATGTTGCCAGATGTAACGAAACGATTACTATTAATTTGATTATTACAATAATGCTGACATGTCACTTTATGGTTCATATGTGTGACTTATAGCATGTGACACCAAACAGGGCATGGATCGGACTGTACCTTACCTTGAAGAACCAGTGGTATTAGGGACAGTGTCCCGGGTGCTTAACGATTTTTTTCCAATGAGGAATGGAACAGATTTGATGGGGCGTGAAATAGTCATGTTCGGGAATTACTAAATAAATCTATTATTTTAATACAGTAGACTCTTAACTTCTGTATAATATTTATACTGTATATAATATGTATTTTTTTTAAAAATACTTTAAAGTAACTTTATACATACGTATAATTGTTGTTTTATTACATCGTTTAAAATTTCAATGTGTTGGAAAATAATTCGGAAGTTTTTTCTTATACCCTTGATAATTCGAAGTTTTTCATTGGTCCCTCCAACTTCGAAATATCGAGAGTCGACTATAGTTCGTAATGCGTTTATCATTTTGCTTTTTTATAGGCTCTACAGTTAAAACATGGAATTCTTTGATATAATAGGAAGTTTTGGTCTATGGCAGTTGAGGATATTCCTGGTTCTGTTGTACGTGAACATTGTGGGCATGTGGCAAAATTTCTCTATCATATTCCAGACACCCAATATGGACTTCCGCTGCACACAGCCATCTTCTGGACAACATTATTCAAATGCAAGTGCTGCTGTGTTCGATAATCGCTGTGAAGTACCGCTGGAAGAGAATAGCACCATCTTCGTTCCATGCACTGAATGGGAATACGACACCTCTGAGACTTCGGAGACCATTGTCAGCGAAGTGAGTTTTCTTCGGATTTTTAAAATATAGAATATATCTCTTGATAATTTTAAAAATTTGTCTATTTATTGTTCATTAACGTCGCATAATAAACCAACAAAATTTCTACTGGTGACGGATGTCGTAATTTAGAATCACGATCAAGGAGCGAGAACGACACCCAAACTTGTACCTCCTTTCGAGCGTCTAAAAAACGCCAATGGTAAGATTTCTACACTCGACAGGGCCACGGTAGCATAGTGATCAAGGTCACGGACTAGTGACTAGCATGTCATGAATTCGAGTCTTGTACCACTGAAGACCCGCCGTGCAGAAGGGACCGATGCCCGTTAAATATATCGAGGCTCCCGTTGGTGTGGTGTGGAAGTTAAGAGATGGAGAGGTGCCAGCTCAGGTGTCACCTTCGTCACTTGACCGTGGTTCAAAATTAAAAGATCTATCGCCAAAAGCCCTTTTGCACAGATGAATAGTACGACGTTAATATTCACTCACTCACTCGAGCTTCGATAGATCAACGGCCTCCTCTACACGGCAGGTATTCGAAGATCCCATATTTTGAACCCATGACACTCCGGCCACGAGTTCGTGACAATAGTCACTTGGCTACAGCGGCCATTAAAACTTTGTTCATAACTAAATTATTATTTTTTCGCTATCTAAATAATAACTGGTTGAATTTCACTGAATTATGAAAGAAAATATTCATTTAACTTTATCACTTAGACAAAAATTGTTATTGTCTTCATATTGACAGAAAAGAGTTCTGGAATGAGTCATTGGAAGAATGCATATTTGGAAAGAATTTGCATACCGAAAAAATGGACAAAATTTGTTCTTTTTCAAAATCAACTCCTTTTATTTAATAAAATTATAGCTCTCAGTTATATATATATTTATCTACCCAAAAGTTAGAAAGATTTCGTAGAAATGTAATATTAGAAATAATAGAATAAAGCAGTGCTTCCCAAACTTTCAATATTTGCGATCCAATATTCAATCATAGTTTTCATCGCGCCCCTCTCCATACCATAAAAATGTATTAAATTCAATAATACTATACATTGACTCGGTAAACGTACAATACAACTGTTATCTCACAAGTGTCGTTGGCGTATATAAACAACTCGCTCAGCCAATGCATTAATTAACCCAGACGTATAAATATACGTAATATATGTCTTTCCGAATTAAGATCTTTTCTGTGAACTGCTATCCATAAAATTATTACGAAGGCATTGGAATGCAATAAAAGGACCTTCGCAGCGTTTATGAAGGATTTACTTATTTCAGAGGATTTGATTATTTATCCCCCCCCCCCCTCTTTCCTCAATACACCACATACGCTTACTTACGTATTAAACGGCGGCATTGGGGAACGAATCGCGTAATTTTGAATCGGTATTTAAGAGATTAATTTTAAATCGTACAAATTATCAGGGTAAGTGTTAATGCGAGCATATAATTTTATATATAACATGCCCATAGTAACACTGGTTATTATTGAACTTGTTCTTAACTTAGTATTGTTAAATTAATCATAAAATACATTGCGCAGTACTGATATATTTATAAGTGTATTTTATCAACGTAAATGTGTATTTGTTTTTTTTTATTATGTCAGAATATATTTGTTTGTATACTTTCAGTAAGCTAATAATTTATTTAATAATCTTTTGTCTTTGACTTTTCAATATGCTCGCACCTCAAAGTTTCAGAAACACTGGAATAAAGAATTAAATTGTGTTCCTTAAAGACGACAAAATTCGAAAGACAGTTACTTCGTCTGGAAATAGTGTTCTTCACATAATGCACTGCCTTAAATAAGACGCAAATATATGCCAGAGCATCCTGTCTCCTTGGGCCAATTTTGTTAATAAGATATTGAGAAAATAAAAAGGACTTTAATTTTACTTTTTTGGCGAAATGGTATAGTGGTCGAAAGAATCGGTTGTTGACCCATGGAATTATTTTTTCATAACTGTAGCTAATGAATGGTACTGACCTCAGTGACAAATGCGTTTGTCAAATGTCACCTAGTCTTTTAATTTGGCGACAAAAATTGATGCATCTGGAAAATTTTTATAATAATGTAAATTGATTATTTGAAGAGAGAAAGCTCCGGAAGGTCTTAGAAGATTCTTTCTGGTTTTATAAAAAGGAGCAACATTGTAGTCAAAGCTTGACAGTGACTGTGGGTTTCATTGGTTTAATGCGATGTTGTAACTACAGTTTTGTATTGATGTGTGAACTTTGAATTTGTTCTATTGTGTGGATTTTACGTATGGATTTTTTTTTCTGTTTATTAGACTGGTTGTACTTATTGGAGAATTCCAGAGTAAATTAAGGTTAACTCTGAAAGAACCTGACTATTAATTATGTTGATCTTTTTCTACATATAAAATACGATTAATCTTTTTAATATTAATTTTATTCACTTTTAATCTTTTCTTTTCAGTGGGATTTAGTATGCAATCGAGAATGGCTCATCTCTCTCGCCAAGTCGATGTATATGGTTGGCTTTCTTCTTTCAGTTCTCATATTCGGTCAAATTTCAGATCTGTGAGTAAAGTGACCCACTTTTCTATCTTTTTCAAAACAAATCTTACTCATATATAATATTTTGCCTAAATCTCGACTTGTTTCAATATATAAAAACAATGGGCAGTTCAAGGAAAAACTAGTAAGGATACATGATGGGAAAAAATTCTCTTCTTTACATCATTACACTATCTCTCAAAATTCTATTATAAGTAACATAGTCAGAGCTAATAGATGTACTAGAAACTCTGATATTTATAGATGTCTTAAAATCACGCCATTAAAAAATAAAATTCAGACTCTTGCAAAAAAAAATTTTTTAACGATCTCCAAAATATTAATAATTAAAATTTATTGGATATTCAAAATTATACTCTAAAAGATAATATCAAAAGACCTAGGAGAATTCTCCTAGATTCATATACCCCCCCCCCTCTTTAACTTTAGGGCTGTACATTCACCGGTGGCGAATGTTTTTCAAAATTTTCTTTGATTTTATTTTTTACTTTATTTTTAAACATTAAAAACTTCATTGCTGCACCCACCAGGCAACCACTTTTATACCCCTCAGTAATTTCTCCTAAACTTCAGGACAGCCAGAAGAGAGCTTTCTCACTTACAGTCAACAGCCAATTGCAGTGCTCCTTCTCCAAATATCATTTTCCCGCATAAACTTCAGGAGTGCATCTCTTCAAACTCTGATGTCACCCCTTCGCCTTTCCCAGCCATCCAATCACATCTTACCATCTCAACGTCAAATCAGGAATCAACTATTCTATCCCCCCCCCCATTCAGGACTCTCCACATTCAAAGAAACTTATAGATTTCAGATAAGGGATGGATGATCTTTCTGATCCATATCCATGAGACGTTTATGAACTCATTACGCACTGACTATTCATAGAAATTTCTGTCCTCAAAGTAGTGATTCATTAAAATAAATTGAATGTTCAAACGTACAAGGTTGATTCATTTTTAGGAATTAAATGATTGCAGCAATAACGTATGGTTTAAGAGAAAAATGTTTCTGTTAAATATTATACAGAAGAAGATAATAATTATAATAATAATAAATCAGTTGAGTCCTCGTGTATGCTAAATTAATAGGTTATTCAATAGTGAGGAATTTTTCTATTTTTAGAAACATCAACAAAATTCTGAATTTTTAGACTCTAGCATAGTGATACTTCTAATTCTTTAATGTTAACCGCAACAAAGTATTCGTTAAAACTATAAAAAATTTTAGGCTAAAAAAACAGCAACGAGACAAATACTGGTGGGTGAAATAAATACTTAAATTGTCAATCTATGTAATTTTGAGTATGTATCAAAATAAATTTCGTTTACTTAGTATTCTTTCTTTTGCTGCTGATATTTTAATTTTATGCACGTACATAAGTACCTGTTCTTTTTATTTTCCAGTGTAGGACGTTTTCCAACCATCGTCATTTGCTACTGTATAACGCTTGTCAGCTCATTCCTGTCCCTCCTGTCAAATTCTTTTTTTATGTTCGTCGCCCTACGCTTCTTTCAAGCCTTTGGTAGAGCCGGCATGTCCACTACAGGTTATGTTCTCAGTAAGTACGATAGTGGTTGATAACTGTTTTTCATACAGCAGTGTTTCTCAAACTGTGGGGCGAGCCCATTAGGAGGAGGGCGTAATAACCCTACGAGGGGGCACGAGCATATCGAAAAGTTGAAAATACAATTTTAAAAAACTACAAATTTACTGAAAGGTAGCGAAACAAAATACATTCTGATATAACAAAAAATAAAATACACATTTACTCTGATATAATATACTTATAAATGTATCAGTACTTCACAATATATGTTTGATAACTAATCTCTCATTACTAAGTTAAGAACAAGTTTAGTAATTACTAGTGACTTCCATGGACTTGTCATATGCAAAATAAATAATACTTATAAAATTTAATACTTATCTTGATAATTTGTGCAGTTTATGATTAAAATAGTATTGTAGCTTTGTAATGGGTCTAATTGTGAGCTTTTTACTAACAGTCCTCTTGGGGGAAAATGGTCTTTAAAATTTATTCTAATGAAAGCCTTCCTTCTCCGAAGAATTGATTATGTAAATTAAGACTTGTATATAAAGATTAAAAGAGAGAAGGGATACTGAGATAGATTAAAAAGAGAGAGCTTAGACTGCTAACGCATACCAGTGATTGATTAGCGTGAAGCTAGGCAAGAGAGCGTTAAATTTGGATTAGAACAAATTGAATTAGAAGGCGTATTGCTTAGACGTAAGTGATCCAATTTATTAATTCTCCTAGTATCTCGTCTACCCCGCGATTGCTTCACATGTTTAGTAATTGGTGCATTTTTCAGTTTGAATTGTTGAATTTGTGTCTTCGTTGAGAGTTGTTAATAAACAAAGTTTGACTATATATGGCTAATATTCCTTCCGATCTTCTCACACTAAGGGATGACACAAGTCATTCCTAATAAAGTCAAAGTACATTATTATTGCATTTAATACATTGTTATTGTATGAAGTGGGGATGAAAATTATGATTGAAAATTGGGTTGCAAATATTGAAAGTTTGAGAAGCACTGTTATACAGGATAATTACTATTAAGTCACTTGTCACTTATATTAAGTCACTCAAAATGCTGTAAAAAAACACTGATCAAAATGACTTCAAATTTGAACTGAATATACATAAAGAAAGGGTAAAACACCGCATAGCATAAAAAAAATCGAAAGTGTATCTCAATGATGGTTCTGTTAACTGCGTAACGAAAGTGGATTCGGCTACAAGAGGCATTTTGTGCATTGAATCACAATATCTTCAGCACATTAAGACAATTATACAGTTCAATGCGCATGGCTGATTCCGTTTTTCGATGGTAAAAATTCGATTCGAAATTTCGATGGTTCAATGTAATACAACAGTTGTGGCGCTGTTACTGAAAAGCCCATTCACACACCACGAAAAGGTCGCACCATATTGGATGGTAAAAATGGGTTTTTAATTAGCCTTGGGTCAACATTTATTGATACATTTTTAAAACTTTTTTGCCCCTTCTTTAAGCATATTCAATTCAAATTTGATGTCATTCTGACAAGTGATTCTTTTTTTCACATCATTTTAAAAGTTAGACTTTAATTATAATTACCTTGTATACGAAAACAAATGAATCTCTCTTCGATAGATTAAAATTAACCTCTACTTTTATTAGATAATAAAAGAAATTATTCAAACTATTAATGGGGTAACATATTTTTGTTTTCACCAGTGTCTTCATTTTTAATAGATTTTCTTCTCTACTAAGAAAAAAATGCTGCTTCTGAAAGAAATGCTGTCTTTGATGTGAAATTTCAAGGATATAAAAATGGGAGAAGAGATGTGAATTAAAACGTTTTCGCGTTTAAATACGATCCTCCAGTCATTTGTGAATTGACATCAAAGTTAAATTGGTCAAAGAAAGCAAAATAAAGTTAAAGATATATGCAGACTTTCAATTTTAAATTTTATATATAATAATAGATTTAAAATATAGATTTACGTCGTTGCTCAGTACTGAACTAAATTACGTCGTGAAATCAAATATTTAAATGGTATATTTATGAACTTTTCTTTTAGTCAGAGAAATAGTTGGTTCAGAACACCAAACGGTGATGAGCCTCGCCATCCAGGTTGGATGGTCCATTGGATTTACATCAGTAGTCGGTGTTGCCTGGTTCTTCCGAAACTGGTTCTGGCTCCAGCTTGTGGTAGCGCTGTCTGCCGTACCCATTGCTTTTGCATACGGGTAAGTCATCTTTTCCCATGAGAGATTTGATTCATATTTTGAGTTTTTCATTAAAAATGTCAAATTCCTGAATTTAGTTTTATGTATTAGTAGTGAACTTTTTGTGGAATTTAAGCTGGAAATGAAAGTGAGTTACTTCTGCACAAAGACTTCTCAATGTCTTTTGTTATTTTATTTCTTGTATTAATGTTTTTTTATTTCTCTTCTAAATTCATAATTAACATATTTTTAAGCTACATGAAATGATTTTTCATGCGTAATACCATTTGTTTGTTTTTTAAAAAAATCCTTAAACGCATTTAAGTTGTTATATACGATCTACAAAAAGATTGAATTTTTTTAAGTTGAAACTTACCAATACTTTAATAGCAAAAACGATGTGATTATAATATCAGTAATTTATATAACGATTTCGAAAGCACTTTTTTAAAAAGAAATTGTTTGGGGAAAAAAATAAAACGTGAATAAATAGAGCATGGGGTGTGCGTAGAGGAGTGGATATCTTCTTAAATAAAGGGAGTGGGAGGTAAAAAGTGAAAAAATCAATAATCCACTCACCCAGTGTGTAATTAAAAATTTATGTTAAATCTTCTCAAATGAATAGTTCATCCATGTTGTTTTGTTAACGAAGAACGAAAGCCCTTTTCATTTTCAATTGTATGCATGCATAAAAAATATCTTCCTTTTAACAATTTTTTCAATATCATGAATCTTTGCTTTCAGAATAATACCAGAATCTCCCCGTTGGCTTCTGACTCGTGGAAAAACGAAGAAACTTAAAAAGGTTCTAACTAAAGCTGCAGACGTAAATGGACAGAAAATGAAAGAAGAAGAAATAAATGACTTAAAACTTCCTGACAATAAACAGGACGTAAGAAATTTTAACAATGAATGTGCTTAACCCTAGTTCACGAATTCTTCTTGATAAATGATTAAGAGTATCTGATTACGTTCAGAATAGAGGTTTTGAAAAAAAAATGAATGAATATATTTCTTAATATTTAATGCCGGTTGAATAAGCATATAAATATAAACTTTTCTTTTAGAGTAGAAGATAATTTAGAAATGGATTTATTTATATTTTAGTATATTAGAGTAAAAATTTTAACAAAAAAATACCAGCTATTATTTCAATTGATAGTAACTCGGAAAATAAAGTGAATTTTTCAAAAATCCTAGCTTAAGTTCTGTAGATTTATTATAGAAGAGCATTTTCCATAAAAAGAGAATTTTTCGAAAATATGTCCTCCCCCCCCCCTTTTTTTTTTTGCAAAAAAATGCATTTGAATAATTCTTTATTCTAATAATATTTTTAAAACAATTTTACATGTATATTTTAATTTAAAAGTGGACATTAAATATATAAAAAAATTAATCATTTACACGCTTTTACAAAATCAGGGTTCCGAAAGTAATCAGATACCTTAATAAACAAAATAAATATAATAAATAAAAAATGTTAAGAATATATTATATTTAGCACAGTGATTCTCATATTAGATGCTAATAAATTATTGTAGAAATGCAAAGAATTTTAGTGTCGTTAAATTATTTTTGTAAAAATGTTAAAGGGCAATAGGGCTTAATTTGATGGATAAATTATGCATGTATTTATAACACCATCTTAAATATCTTACCCATAATTATTTTTATTGGGATATATATTATATTTTAATTGATTTTTATCACTAAGATCCATCTGTGCCTTAGGAATTTTAACTGTTATTTGGAGCCTGCAGCGATATTTTAAATATAGAAAAGCACTAACTTATAAATAACAATTTTTGAATGAGATATATCCTGAAATTCTGCTTTTATTCGTGTGAAATATACTTATTATTTAACTAAAACAATAATTGTAATGACTGATTATCTGGACTAGTGTCATAATTGTGTTCATAATTGTTTTCTATGGGAATCTTTGCTTTCTTGTTTTAAATCAAACATTTGTTTTAAAAGAAAAGAGTAATTTCTTAAAAATGTCTTACTAATTTCTTTTTAGAATGAAAAGAAACACTCTCCTACACTCTTAGAAGTATTAAAGATGACCAAAATGAGGAAGAGGCTTTTCATCATGATTTTTGTTTGGTATGAAACTATTTTTTCATACTCATAAATTGTTTCAAAGATTTGAAAGGTTTCAGAATAATTTGAGATACAAATCATTGTTGGATAAATATTTTCATTATTATGAACTGTAATTCTTCAGGCATTGACAGAAGAATTTTTTTTCTTGTATAGATATAATTTTTAAAAATTCTGTTTAACATAGTGTTTAATTATAAAATCAAATGACCTGATATAAAAAGAACATTATACTTAAAATTCGCATCAGTGAGTGTGCCTGTTTTTACTAGTGATAAATTCAATTTTTAGAAACAGTGCTATGTAAAATTTCGCAAAGAAAAATTTTTATTAAAAAAAATTCTTATTAAATGTGCATATAATATAAGTTAGTTAATTCTTACAATTAATTGCTGAGACAGTTATAGCAAGTTAGGTTTTTTCAGTCAAATAAATATTGCTTTTAGTGTAAGAGAATAATTTTTTATTTCCCTTTTAAAAAAAAACGAAGTAAAATAAAGAAAAATGTAAAAAAATGGATGAATTTGTATTGCATGTAAACTATTTAAACATTCGGACTCTACTGTAAACACATTTCTTATAGATTAAACTCTGAAGAGCGTCCTTGCTACGGTTGGCAATCTAAAGCAGCTGTCTACCTACACACAAACATAAGATACACTTTTCTGGTCATTGAAATCGCAATGCTGTGGAGGAGGGATAATTTAAACGTCAAATTTGAATGATAAAAATATTCTGGAAAATGTAAATGAATTATTTAAGAGCAACCGAACGATTCAAGAGGGAGTAATGACTCCTCAAACTCTGTATAAAGACGAAGTTATGCAGTGAGTTTCTCATTTGGAAATCGCAGTTGTGAATTTTGGTTGTTTGTGAGAGGATACTCTTATGCCTCGATACCAAATGGCTATTAACACGTGTTGGAATTCGATAGTGGTAGAATCGTGCCTATCGAAAGTGTGCTTTACCATTTCGCATTATTGCTGCTCACTTTCCTCGGAATCCAACGAGCGGACAGCGGGAAGACGTCTGAAGCAACACAGATTGTCTGAACGGAGAAGATTATTGCGGATTCCTTTAACACTACAGCAGAAATATGTACAAGAACAGTAATGCCCTCAACGACAAAGCTGGATATAGGAGTGGCACGAAGTCCTCTTTTCAGAAAAATCTCGATTTTGCGTTCCGCATCTTGATGGAAGTATCCGTGTCTGAAGACACAGAGAAGAAAGCAGCTTGCTTGTATTCGATATTATTAAACGGGTCCTGAGTCTTGTGTAATAGAATAGGCAGGTGTGGTATGTGGAGTACATGACAGGATCACCTCTTCTTTGCGTCGTCGGTAATCTGTACAGACAGCCTTACATTTCTCACATCTTAATGCCTGATGTCCACAGGTTTTCCATCGTTTCCCGACCAACCATGAAACAGATGGTGTTTGACTGTTCACCTTGTCAGTAAATTGTCTGAATCTCTCAGACATTGAAAACCTCTAGGTTGCTAATAAACTGTGTCTCCATTTCTCCATTTACTGAAATTTATGGAGTGTGGCGCAGATTTGAAGCAGCAGGGAATGATTTGCCCGTTTATGTCATCCAATCCCAGTTCATCTCAATTCCTAAGTGAGTTATAATCCTTTTAGCTTCCAGAGTCAGTAGCTATGTGTACCCTTAAATTATCCACAAATATAATGAAGTTTATTTCTTACTGGACTGTATACGTATAATAAGTCAAGTTTTGATCCTGATGCTGCTGAAAATCCGAAGTGAGAGGGGATCATGCCCATTCAAATTGTAGTGGCTCAGTTATCACATTGACGTGGTGTACAAACTAGAAAAGTGGGGGGCTAGCTCAAGTGTTGTCCTTGTCACTTGTTCATGGCTCAAAATTGCGAGGTTTGTCAAATAATAAATAAATACTCCTCGATAATAAATACTCCCTCACTCTTTTACTGTGTTTTATATAGAAAAGGAAAACTAAAAGCAAGAAATAAAAAAACAGGAATTGAATTATATATAAAAATTTTCGCATAAAATCTTTAACATTGTTTACGGATTTAAAGAATAATTCCTTTTAATATTAACTAAGATTATCTCGCTTAATCGCATTGTTTAGGTCTTCATAGAGTCTTGATGTTCTCTCAGCGCATCCTGTTACTTTCATTTTTCGATTTTTTTTTATTACTCTAAGACGTGTCTTTTATTAGAACTTAAATTGTTAATTTCTCAATTCCTTTCGAGTTCTTTAGGTCAAGAACTCTTTGTCCAAAGTGCAACGTTAATCTGCTCAAAGATAAAAACTAGATTATCATCTAAGGTTGCTGCCTACGTTTGGAAACAAGTTTTCTAAAATGCCATGCTATTAGTAATTTTATGTTCTTTTGCTGTTGCTTATGACTTAAATTAATGAAACCCCTAATCAGGAAATTATATGACTATTTAAATTTATTAAAATGATGTATTTTAGGAAAAATTTGATGAAAATTATACCTAATTTCACAAAACACTCCAGACGGAATTCAAAAGCATATATTTAAATTAGCTTTTTGCACAACATATTTAGCACAGCTCTAAAGGCAATGAACAAAATTCTAAAATATATTCAAATCTACCAAAAGTTATGGCTTATTGCACATTTTCTAGTAGAAAATTTTATAAAATGCATGTCGTTCGTAACAATAAACTATTAAAAATAAAAATAACAAAAATATTAATGTTTAGCTAAATTCTTAGTTCATTGTCTTTATCATACGTTGAATAACATGTATACAAAATATGAGAGAAATATATTAATAAGTGTTTGAGATATCACGTTTTAAGTAACATAGCTTAGAAAAAAATACGATCTTCATAAAAGTTTTGATTCTATTTTACTAAAATAAAGTTTAATACCAAATTTTAAAATTAACTACTTTTATTTAGTACACCTTCCTTTTTCTTTATCATTCTTTCTGGCTGCTCGATTTCTTTTCCTACACAAAAATTAGAAGGATAAAAAAAAGAAACGAGTCTTACAGTAGTCGCATATGATGTGTAACATCTGATTTGCTATCATGGTAAATACGCAATAGTGATTTTAATCCTGAAAGAAATGAATCGGTTATGACTGGAAATAATTTTCTATCGAACAATTACATCTTTAATGAAAATTTTATTTAACTAACACAAGGAGTAATGCAGTTTTTTATCAAAAATATTTATTATTGCTCAATTTGGGGAAGAGCGGAGACAATAGATTTATGAAAACTAAAGTATGACACATATACTTGTGATTTCAAAGTATTTAAAAATTGTTGAAAAACGGCGTCAATAACAGTACCACTGTTAGTTGTCGAAACATTTCGATTAGTGTTCATTTCGAGCTTGAATTCATCTTTCAGAAAAGCTATGAGCGGCTCAGCTTCTGGCAAACTGAAGTTAACGTTAAAATCACCACTCAAAATCAAGGGAGGCGAGTGATAGATTTTTTAAAAAGAGCAGAACCACCTTCGATATACGGTAAAAGTACAAAATGCAAGAAATCTTTATTTTTTTTAACTGTTTGATTCGGAGAAAATGTATGCGACCACCAAAATGAGGTATACCAACTTGCTGGTATGTGTGGTAGGCGGGCGTCTTAATTGCTACTACAGTTGGACCCTCAGACGAGGGTAGCGAAGAGACACCGTCAAGCTCATGCTTAAATTTAGAAAAATTAGAGAAAATCAAAAATACCCGTTTACTTAATTAGTTAGTTTTTTTTTAATCGAGAAATCTCTTTTAATCACAATTAAAAATATTATATTGACACTGATAGGAATTAACCACAAAGTATGAAAATGATAAGCACTTAAATATTTATTCAAATAATTTCATGTTACTTACTCCTATTTTTTTAAGAATGATGAGCTTTGTCAGACGCTTAACAGGAAATATAATTGTTAATATATATAGTTTACACATATATAAATATATCCTCAGAGATTTCACACAGAACGAGCCCTCTTTGAGAATTGAGCATAAGAATCACAAATTTATTCTGGATGAAATCTAATAAGACTTGCTGGTATGTGCGGTAGGCGGGCGTCTTAATTGCTAGTAGAGTTGGACCCCCAGACGAGGCTAGCGAAGAGACACCCCCAAGGCGCTGAATTGGTCAAATCAAACAGCGCGCGCTTCCCCGACTTCCTGTAACGCATTTCCGTCCCTTTTCACGAAATCACCCCAACAAATATCCAGCAACCAAGAGTAAAGATGTTACACATCAAAAATTTTGAATTTCACTCAGACATTGATTCAGAAACGCAGGCAGGTACTTTAAATATTGAGGAATAATCCAATTTTCAAATATTTGACTTTGCTGTTTGGAAATTATAAGGCCAAATGAATGTGAAATTGAAATAATTTATGTATAATAGAAAACGACTATTGAATATGTTCTGCTGAACTAATTAAAACCCTTATTGGGATACACAAAACTATTTACTTTAAACAGGATGGTGAATACCTTCGTGTACTACGGACTATCTTACAACATCAATGACTTGGCTGGTAATACATACCTGAATGTCTTCATCGCAGGGCTCGTAGAGTTTCCTGCCTACGCTGTGGTGTTTTGGGCATCAAACTGTTGGGACGCCGGCCCACCCTCGTCACCCTCATGGTGATGGCAGGAGTCTTTTGCGCAGCCATTTTAACTGTCCCTGCAGGTAGGTTAGGCTATTTATGGATGCTATTATAATTCTGTAAGCTATTATGGTGGTGTGTTTCGCCATGTAATTATATTAAAAATAAAATTATATTAAAAATATTAAAATTCTAATGTTAAAGATTCCATGGCACAGTGGTGGCAATGAATTCTAATGTAGTAAATGAAAAAATTATTTTGTTTAAAA
>BMAO01025279.1:0-18678 GCA_019973975.1 Trichonephila clavata
TTACGCATCAGAAGAAAATGATAATAATAATATCACTATTCTCCACACAACACCACCGCCGCCGTTTTCCGCTGGTTCAAATGATCTTTGACGCTGCAAAAGTTTTCCATACCAATTTATTTAATCTTTACAAAATGCAAAATTTGCTCACGACGAATACAGTCCTCCAGAACTCTGGAGGCTTATGAATATGTTTTTGTTGTTGTGCAGTCCTTTCAGCCGGTTGGTCATTGAAATATGGGACTTTGCAAGACAGTCGACTACGGTATCCGGCCATTTCGGAAATTTTCTGCAGTATCCGCACAAATGTTTTCTTTAAACTTCATGAATGTCTGTTTATTTGAGTTCATTTAAGTGGATTTTCCACCGCTAATACTATACGTGTTTTCTGATTGGGAGTTTAGACGATCTGAACGAGGTTTGATGTAAACTCCTGTAGATGAAGACATTATTAACACGCTGATAGATGAATACCAATTGTTAACGGATCAGGCAATGTCCCGACTATCGACTTTCCGAATTTTCACAATGATTTACACCACTGATACTTATTTCATTTTCATGTCCCAATTGTTTCTTATCACACAAAAATTAAATTATTGCGTCATAACTTTCTGCTTGTAACGCATCTATACGCGATCTTCATTAACAGTCCTTTGGGTATTTCGTCAGCAAAATTACCACTTCCTGAAGAAGGAAACGTGATATGCAAATTGGGTTGCCATATATTCATTTCGCGAGTTAAAAGTTGTTATTGGAAGTGAAGATAATAAATAGATGAACAGAAAGGTGGTTTAGTTACAAGAGGTGACAAGAGATAGCTGTGCGTGAAGATTAACAGAATTGGTTTAAGTCCTTATAATAGATTATAATATGAAGTAAAGTGTTGATTGATAGATGAATACATACTTCAGGTAGTCACCTTATATTATGTTGATGTTGTAAGCGCTAAGTAATTGTGCGTATATTGGTATTATCTTCACCAGCAATATTATGAAGAACTCATTATTATTGCGGTTAAACGCAGCCTCCCAAACGCAAATTCGTCTCTTTCTCCGTTGCTTGACTGAATTATTATATTTATAATACCGATTAAGTGATAAATAAATAATCCGAATTTATCATGTCAATGATCCTTATTTTCCACCCAGCCAGGTCAACAGGGCAGGAATTAGGCCTGTTTTAAAGGTTATTTACTCTGATAACGATCACAAACCCGGTTAACCTATTATGCCTGTTGATAAAATTTCAAGATCCTAGAATATTTCAAATAGTGATGCACACTTTTACGCCAGATTTGTGTACTTTGCTGCAAAATTCGTTATTCTTTGTAGTTTAAATCAAACACCAATTCCTTTTGCATGCTCAATATTTAAATAATAGTAAATATGAAATAATGTGTGAAAATATTTTCATTAAATTTACTTTCTTGTACGATTTATTATGGTGAACGTAATTTTTCTGCTAAGTATATATATATTAGAAGAGCATATATATATATATATATATATATATATATTAATACACAAAGGATTGCCCAAACCATAACATATACCATCTTACATATCACGCAAAATATTTAATATTAAACTTATAACTGAATTCAAAATAAACCGGGTCTGAGTAAACGAATAAATAACAGGAATATTAGAGAGTATTTATAAATATTCATGTTAAATGTTAATCTAACGACAGATAACTCCGGTAACTTAAATAAAACGAACACTAAGACACCCTGTAAACGTGACGAACGGACACTGTATTTTCGAGGAATTTAAGAAAGAAGATTTAGATCGCTAATTGAAATACAAAATTTGATTTTTAAAATGCGGTGCTTAATTTTAAGAAAATCGTTAATGGCATCATCAGGTTTTGGGCCCTCTGAAAGTCTTTGGCCTCTTTCAGTGTGGGGTGTACGTTACCTGTTCAACTCCCCATTACAAGTTCATACCATAGGTTATTCAAAATTTCTCCGCTGTAGCTCGGAAGCGCCAGAAAAACTAATACGGCAAAAGGGATACAAAACACCCGCGTCATCACATACCCAGATGTTCTGCAGGAACCTTCAGCCATATGTTAACAACGATAATCCAGTTCTGTCCCACTCTACTTGCTAATCAACACCCTGACAGCACGTGTTATCTTCACGTCTCATACATCACGCAGCGAAGGGGTGCGAAACTTTGACCCATGTAAAGACCAAATTTTCGGATATCATGCGCTATCAGCAACGCTGGTAGCCCATGCTGGAGAGTGTGAAGACGTATCGACGCATGCCGTAAACCAATGTTTCATGGAAATACCGTATGTTTGTAAATCAAAACCCCAGCGTTTCTATTCGTCAAATGTTCTTTTTATATTCACGCAATTTTTCTGTAGGAGGGAATTGCTGTCAATCATGAAAATATAATGTAAGGGTGCCAATTGTCTTGTCTAGTCGACCAGGTTATTTCTTTTATGTTGAAATTACAATGCGCACTACTACGTTAAGTTTTCCTTTAAATTCTATAGATAATAAATAACATAAATAACTAATTTAAAAAATACCTCCTTACAAGGTATTGAATTAAATGTACTTTCAAAATTGCCTCAACAATATTTCAAGAACTTTGTTCCCTTTTCGTTTCAGAATGTGATTGTGGATGGGCAGGCTCCTGCAGGATTAACTATATGGGAGATAAGCTGTGTTCGTGCCAAGACGGCTACGTGGAGAGGAATGGACAATGCACGTGTAAGTGTCTACTATTATCTTTATTTATAAACTAACAATGAAAACGCAGGATCCCCACAGCACAATGACAGACTTGCAAGCTTTTTACTGGGCCATTCTTGTATTCAAATACCGATTCCATTAAAATTCGTTGTGGAGAATTTAATTTGAATAAATATCATTTCATAACGTCACGATCGAAGTATATAAATAAGATTGACATAAAGAAGATGCGACATGAACAACAAGGTCCGATGACGCTAAAAAGCTGGTTGTTTACTCCCCTAAATTGCGAAACATACCATGTGACTGTTTTGAAATTTATTAGAAATTAAGAAACTAATTTGATATAGGAGTGCTACGCACCAAGCAGCGCTTGTTGTCAAGTAATATGGAATCCAAGATGGCGGCCTAGCTGTAACAAATCGTCATGAAAATAATTGTGAAGAACTGCTTTGAAATATATTGAAATATATATTTCAAATGAAGAATGTATTGAAAATAACCAAAATCAATCAATAATTAATATCAATATAATGTAATAATAATATGGATTAATAATTGTATTATGTAATATGAATTAATAATTGATTATGTAATATGAATTAATAATTGATTATGTAATATAAATAATAATTGTATTAAGTAATATACAATGATAATTGTATTATATAATTATACTTTACATAAAATAATTATATAATATATATTAAAATTAATTAATAATGAATATAAATTAATACTTGTTGATAACTTGCAATGTTAAAAAAAATGCGAGTTTCTTTTAAGAATATCATCAAAAAATTAAAGTTTAAAAATGCATTATTTTAAAGTAAAATAAAGTGGAAATGCGTTATTTGCAGCAATAGTTAAAAGCACATCCCTCATATTCTTAGAACAAATATTCTGGTACTCACCAACATATTAGAAATATCCATTTTCGAAATAGCACAAAATACAACAGAAGACTGAAGTGGTAGCTGGAAGAATGATTGCAATGATAATGGTTAAATTTTTAAGGAAATCGAATTAATGACGTTTCAAATTGATGGGTTACCATGGGGGGGGAAACCCAACAAAAATTAACTGTAATATACGCCATCTCCATTTTAAGTACATAACTACACGATAAAAATATCAATGTAACCATATTGTTTAACGTTATCGCTCATCTTGATGAACATATAACAACTTAACACGTAGCGCTCCGATATCGAATTAGCATCGAAATTAAAACATAAAATCCATCAAAAAAGAGAATCCTCTAAAAAAACTTTCGTAAAAATAAAAGCATTCTCTACAAACCTTGTAGTGAAGTTGGTGTGATGATGACTCAGTTTAGGTACATTATATTTTATTCTCCAAACCATTTTTTTGGATCGGCCATATTCTTAAATTTCCTTCCAAGAATTCCAGCAGCGATTGATATTTATTTCCACTTTCCATGCTGAAAATTTTCACTGCAAATTCTATGCTGCATTTATTTTCTTTTAAAAATCTATGGATATCTTTTTTATATAGCCTCATACTTTAATATTCAGTTATTAAAGTTTTAACTGTTGATAAGTACATTTTTTTAATTGTGTTTTAAACTTGTTTCGAAAATAATTTCGTTTTTTTTAAAAAATCTTAGTTCATAATTAAGTTTCAGAAATAAAAACTTGGCTTAAAATTTTGGTTTCTCTTTTAGTGCCAAAAGTTGTAATAAGAATAAATTGACAGATTTTGATTTAAGAGTACTAAAATAACAGATATAATCTATTATATACATAACAAGTCTTAGTAAAAAGTTTTAAGACTAGAATTTTACCCTTCGCTTTTCGTGATTTAAATTTTTTTTTATTGAAGACAGATAAAATAATTCCTGTGCAGCACAAATATCACATAGAACTTACATAAATAAGTATAATAAACAAAATAAGATAAATGAAATAATGGAAAAATAACGAAGCAAAAGCTACGAAACAAATTAAATCATTAAAACAAATGAGTTACAAAATTAAACAATTAAAAAAAAGTTATAAAATCGCAAAAAAATTTCAAAATCAAATCAATAAAGCTACAAAATAATGTAAAAATGTAGCTTTTCTTGAAACAAGCTGAAAAAGATTAGGTCTATTGATTTTAAGGGGACACCGTACGATTTACACAAAATTTTTTAATTTAAGGATTTTCATAAATTTGTTTGTTGCTTTCTATGTGTATGTATGATGTAAAACAGGTTTTGCGCTCAAAATTTCATATAAAAAGCTAACTATTTACTTTTAAGGGAAAAACTTGAAACTTATAAAGTGATTTAAAATACTACTCCTCCTACAAAAATTTACGAACATATATGAAATTTGATTTCGAAGAACATTAAACTATGTATAGCAAAGGTTGGCATGGGTTTTGTGATAACATGATTCCTATTTGTTCAATACTTCTTTTTACAAAAATGCTTATTGAAAATTCCTTAAGAAATGTGTAAATTCTAACTTCAATTATTTTTAAAAATTAAGTATTCCTTTGATCGAAAAATGCATACCATCTTTTCTTCCATTCACTATTAGCAATAATTGAAAAAATTTCAAGGTATTAGGCACTATAGAAATAACTCTTTGGAACATTTTAAATGAAGACAAACTAGTTATTTCATCTTTCTCCGAGATAAATCAGTTTAAAGTTATGATTTGCCATTGGAATGTGAATAAAAACAATCGTAAAAGTTATTACAACTCCGCGTTTTTTTTAAAATTAGAACTTTCAAATTTTGTTAGTATGTAAAAAAGTACATAAGAAATAATTTAGACTAAAAAAAATTAGATTTGATTTTTTGACTAATTTTTGTCAATTGAATCGTACTGTGTCCACTTAAGCATATGCAATTTAACTTTCAGGCATTTTCTTACTTTGCTAAATTTTGAATAACGAAGGATTAGAAGTTTAGCACTTTTCTCACCACAAACATTCCAGTCATAAAGTTTTGAAGGGAACAGGTTAAATCACTTTAGGTAAGCTTTAAAATTACCATGACCAGTAGAGAATAGAACGATTCTAAAATTTCTAACAAAGTGTACACAAGACAGTCTTTGTGAAATGGTGGAAAAAAATTTCTTTATGAGGAATGAGTAAGTTGATTGCGTGTGCTGAGTGTTCTGAAGAGGGGTAACATTTTCTTCTGACTTTTTCTTGTAAAACGATTTTGGAATGTATATTGATATTCCAATTCTCCGCTTGGTTGCTGACTTCGGCAAGAAATCAACCCTTTAGTTTCCGCCACAAAAAAGACACAAATATTTGTATCCTTAAGAATTTTATGGTTCTTTTTGAGTTTCCACAGGAACCTTATTGTAAAATTCTTCAGGGTAAACTAACCCAAACTTTAGCACAGTTTAACAGCGAAATTTTATGTCGAGGAGGCATAAATATGAAAGCAGTTTCATAAAATATATATTTTATTGTTTAAATAAGTATAAAGTCAATGTGCTCGTTACTGGAGCAATCAAAATAATAAGTTGAATGTTAAAAACATAGTTCACAGAGAAATAACATTACCAGACCTTGGTCAACCGATTCGAACATTTCCCCTTCTACTGTCTAACATCTAATAGAACTGATCGAAACATCTTTAAAAAAAACGAAGCAACAAACCAGTTGCATACGTCTAACATGTCTTCAGTCGAAGAGCTTAAACCACTTCTTACATTCCGTCTGAAACCCACGATCATATCTCAACCAACTTTGGTCTCTTTAATACTTACACGAGCCAAGTATGAGAATAGTTAATCTGCATTGCAGTTGTTGCCAACCACAAAACTCGCAAAAAGGTAGGGGTTCGAATCCGTTTGTTTACTTGAGATCATGGCACGGGATTGGAAACACTTAAGGACACCATAAGAATTCGGATCCTAAAATAAATTTCTGCATGAATCTTTTCCAAATGTCTAACACTTATTGCAAGACGAAATATTTTGTAGAGTTTCTCAGGAACGAGGGGAATTAGAGAACAGATCAAATATTTAGAAGCGTCTTTATTCTACATGATCCGTTTTATAGTGTAATTGATACTTAGGAGTTCGGCAATAAAGGTAAAACATTCATCTCGAATTCTGAATTGGCGATGTTCAATTTCAGTACTATTATGAAAAATTACCATTATACGTATAAATACATAATATCGCATATGAAAATGCGATATTATGCAATTATAGCGTCTGCCGCCCATCCAGTATAGTGGTTGGTGACGCTGACTGTGGCTCCGTAGGGCGTTCACGTCCGCGAACCCTTCATGACTTTAAATTCCTTCTTTCTTTTGTGATGCGTGCTTCATGCTTACTTCTGTAATCCCCCGTGTGATACTTTGTGGTGCAAGGAGATTGTTCTCAATAATATATATATATATTATATATTATATATATATATATTATCTTTTTTTTATGTATGCCTGTCTATTCATCAGATGGATGTTTTGTTGTATCCTTCACACACCACCACCCACCCCCCCCCCCCCCCCCCCACACCCACCACCCCCCCCCCCCCCACCCCCCCCCCCCACATGACTTGACTTATTTAAATTATTTTTTTTTTGTATCGTGCTTCGTGCTTATTTTATTGTGATATTTGTGTGCAGGAATTTTTTTATATATATATATTATATATTCTCTGCTTTAACAGACTTTCACTAGCCGAGAAAATTTGATATAGACTGTAGACAAAGAAAAATTACGAATAGAGAAGAAAAACATATATCTCCCGCAAGAGAAGTACATGCATAGATTATATTGCAAGGAATGAGAAAAAAAAATACCAACCCAATATGTAATTAAAATAAATGGAAAAAAATCCGTCCAGTAATGCAGAAATTTGAGAGTTACAACACGTTCAAAATAAAATTGAATGAAATTTTTTGAAACTAAAATGTCTTCTTACATAAGCTATAATATTTATTCATATTTAAAAAATATACATATCGATACACTAATTTTCCTGACTTGTATGAATTCTAAATTTCATTACCTCTCTAAGAAACAGAGTTAAAAGCCATAATTTTTGAAAAGCTAACTTAAAACTGACTGAGTAATTATAAATATAACCGAAAAAAAAACATTTTAATGATGCATATTTATAATATATGATAAACAGAAAACACATAAAACTATAAAGAAAGATAACCGAAAAAACTACATAGAATTTCTTTATGAAAGTTAATGCAAGCACAAAAATAGACAAAAATATTCTAGAAGTATTTTTAACATATAGAAAAGAATTACACTCACACACCGAATAATATTTATCACAAAAGTTTTAAAAAAGGATTTTTAAAAAAATTTATTGAAGACAAATAAATAATTCCCGTTTACCACAAGTATCACACGGGGCTTTCCGAAGTAAGTAAAACAAACAAAATAAGATGAATAAAATATAAAAAGTAAATAACAAAACAAAAGTTACGAAATAATGAAATAACAAAAACAGATAAGTTACAAAGACAAAAATTACATAACAAAATAAAACAATTACGCAAAAAATCAATAAAATGAAGTTACAAAAAATGAAAAATGTACGCTAATTACAAAATCAAACCAATAAAGATACAAAATAACTTTCTTAATAAAAATTTTTTTATGTACAATGTTTTTATAACGAATTTTATGCATTGTCATCTACTTCTGAGCTATGGTTCAAATTTCAAGTCTCTAGCTCATCGGGAAGTTAGTCTAGAATCAATTACAAAATTCCACCCAAATATACAAGAAAGCGAGTTAATAAAAACATGGTAATACAGTGAACAAAGCTTTACTTGAAATAAGCTGAAAAAAATTTGCAGGCTAGTTGATTTTAAGAGCACACATTAACTTTCAGGCATTTTCTTTTTTAAATTTTTAACAAATAAAGATAAGATGCTCAACTCTTTGGTCCCCGGCAGCATTGCAATCACAAAGTTTTTAAGGGCACAAGTTTAATCTATTGAAGTTGGGACACTTTTTTATTTTGTTATTTTTTAAAACACGTTTTTTTTCATTTAAAAGTTTCCTTTTGTGTTGGACACAACACAAAAGCAACAAATGTACGATATATTTTTTTAAAAGACAACTTTGGAATAAACTGGCAAAAGACATAATATATATATATATATCAGAAGCAAAAAATTATACAGAGAGAGATTTAAAAACAGAAAATACATGTAAGCACTGAAGAGAAGTAAATTAAAACTAGGTAAGGTTCAAAGAGTAGAAAAATGAATAAACAAATTTAAAAAAAAATACACGAACAGCTTTTTTTCCTTTTAAAATGAAATAAGGGTTCATTTTTGTAAAATTTTTGTGTAGAGCTCTGATGAATGATGGATTCAGCTGAGTTTTGATATTTTCTAGTTTTATTGAAATTTTCGTGTTCATTAGTTTTGTTAAATAGGAAGAAAATTCTTGAGTTTTAAGGATATTTTTATCCAAACTGATATTTCCTATACCTGTTACGTTCTTTTCATTGTCATTTAATATCAATTTATTTTATCCTGTTTGAGATTTATTCTATGCAAGAATGAGTGTTTGGATAGATTATCTTATTGTAAGCATATTGGAATATCGGTGAGCTAGATTATTTTTGTTTTCTGATTTGAATGATTTATCCAACTTCAATAATTTAGAGAAACAATATGAAAAATCTAGTACATGGGCGAATTTTTGGTTCAAATATTTATCTATTTGAATTGTTATTTTTTCACTGTCTTTTATGTTGTTTTCCTTTATGTTGGAGGGGGAGGGGCAAAGGGGCTTGCACCTGGAATATATGTTTTCGAATTCTTCCCTACATAGAATTCCTGCAAAAATTTAGCTTTGTGGTGATTTTTCCTATCATTGGAGATATGACGTCATTATGTCAATCTCAGGGTGAGATAAATTATTATTCACGTGGGTTTTTAGAGATTGTTACATACTTTCGTTATCATTATGTTTGTATATCGTTATTTTTATTCATTGTTTTGCTCTTTGTGGCATGATTCAAATTTGTTTTTCGTATAAATCATCATAAAAAGTATTTTTTCAACAGTTTTGTTTTAGTTTGGAAACGCGGTTTGTGTGTTTACACAATTTTGCTTTTGTACTTCTGGTACAACTCGATTGAAACAACACCTATTTTTATCTTTTCAGTAATCCTAAGTTAAATTTTCACTTTATTTATTTAAAATAGTTTTTAACTAGTTAGCATTATTATTGTAACTTATTTTTCAGTGAATGCCTTCCTTCTATTTGCTATTCATACGAGGTATCTTAAGAAAAGCTTCAGCATTTATTCACAAATAATACTCTGTTCAGACACAAAACAAGCTAATCCCTATTTTCTCTAGAGAAATTCCATTGGGATGCCATATACTTCTCCTAACTATGCTGTTATTATCCGAAGTAGCATTAAAACACCTTTTTCGAGATGGCTCACAGCTGGTCCATCTGATGTCTTCTCTGGATTTAAATATGTTTCCTCCTCTGGTTCTTCTTGTTCCTTGGAATTTATAAGATTTATATAAACTGTAATGTAGAGTACTGTTGAAGGCTTTTTTTACATGTCATTTTGTCAAAAAGAAATAGGTAATCTTTGATTGTGAAAATTTCATACTGCTCTTTCCCCCAAATTTAGAGTCTGTTTCCTCTTTCAGAAATTCAAAAAACACTTCCAAAAACATAAGTAATTGAAGTACACAACTAGATTCGAGATTGCGAGCTAAATATACAATGCATCCAGTACCCGAAGTCTTCTTCAAATCAAACCAACAACCGGAAATTCTAGTATAAAAATTTCTTTAAATAATTTGAAATGACATGCGAAATAAATTGAATAACATAACGAGAGATAATTGGATTAAAAAACCCTTTTGAGCACAAAAGAAAATGGCAAGACACTCAGAAATCTCCCAGCATAGTTTTATCATTAACAACAGAGCTACTGGCTTAATATTAATTAAAATGAACACTGGTAGAAAAATTCCAGTTAACATTTTTTTAAAAAAAAAACTAACATAAAATGGAGGAATTAAAAAGTTTGTCACAATTTTAAAAAAAAACTCGATATTTATTATTATTTTTAAATTTTTGCAAGATTTGGTAAGACATTCAAATAATGTTCAGGGCATTTATTTTCATTTCGAAACAATAATGAGGCTGGAACGTTAAATGGAAAGGCGTTAAAGTTTAAATAACGAATATTCGTAAGTAGAATATATATATATGTTGCCGTTAAAATGGGAAATCCGTTATTTCATGAAATAACTGGACAAGTCAGTTGAAGAATATAAAATTATTGAATTCTACAGTTTATAACTAAGTATTCTATAAATTACGATTTCTTGATCATTCAAGTATGAAATACAGCACTCGAAAGTTTTTTGGACCAGTTCTAGCTGCTTTGGGAAGGATTTTTCTGATTAGGAACTAGAAATGGCCGGGGAAAAAAACAATTGTACTTTAGATATGAGAGCTCAGTATATGTCAGCGAGAATTAATTTCCCTTGAAGAAGTTCCAAATGTTGATACAACGTTTCGATCTGTTGCAACAGCTCAAAGCTGCGGTATTGTATAAGAATTTAAAAATGCTCGTGAAAAAAAAAATGCGTAATAGTAATTATAGTTAAAAAAAACTAAAAAAACACGCTTTATGTTAAAATGAACTAAAAAGTAAAAAAAAAAAAATTCTTAATATAAGAATAAAATGATAAACGAGAAATTTAATGTCATTGTGGTAAAAGCGTGGCATGCTTTGTTCTACATTTTTACACTAACTCATCATTCCGGAATAGAACTAGTAAAAATTATAGCAATTGATATCGAGCACCCACGCTTTTACCGCAATGACATCAAATTTCTCGTTTATCATTTTATTCTTATATTAAGAATTATTTTTTTTTTACTTTTTAGTTCGATTTAACATAATGCGAGTCTTTTAGTTTTTTTAAACTATAGTTTATTTTTCATTTTTTAGTTCGATCTACAATAAAAGCATGCATTTTTAGTTTTTTAAACTATCATTTATTCATTGATGAATTAATCTTAAATGCGTCATTCTTTAGAATCTGGAATAACCATCGGCATTCTATGAGTGCTTCGATACGGCCTGGTGTGCAAAATGTAGTTTCAGCCAACTGAAGGAAAGCTAAAAGAGCTAAGTTTGAAATATTTCACGCGAAAGAAGGAGTTAAGTCAATGATATTTTTCACTAAAAAGAGCTCAATATTCTCTCTGAAACTTGCATCAGTATAAGACACAAAAGTACACTCTTTGAATCGAAGAGTTTGTGAGAAATCCGGTGAGAGAGAGACCTCTGAATCAATTCTCAGCTGTTTTGGTAAAATGAAGCAATGAATGATATTTCATTCTACAGTGCGACAAGATAATTAAGAAAAAAAAATTATGTTTGGGTTTAGTGGTTAGAACAGATCTTCTCAAACTTTTCATATTTGCGACCCAATTTTTAATCATAATTTTCATTGCGTCCCCCTCATACAACAGCAATGTAATGAATGCAATAATAATGTACTTCGACGCTAAGGCTACAATGCGACTTTAATATTATAAACTGCACCTATTATCAATATATGTATTATATTTTGTATATGACAAGCCCATGGAAGTCACTAGTAATTACTAGATTTCGTTTTAATTTAGTGTCGATAAATCAATTATTAAATACTTTTTGCAGCACTAATACATTTAAAAGTATTTATATCTGTGAATATGTATTTTATTTTTTATCATGTCAGAATGTATTTTGTTTTGTTTCCTTTCGGTAAATTAATAATTATTTTAGTGCAAAATTTCGAATTAATCTGACTTTTTTAAGAGGGTAAAAATCGAGTTCAAAGATTCCGTTACATACAAGTGAAACTTATAAAAGCGTGTTAAAAAAGTGAGCTTGTTTCAAAAATAATAAGCAGTGCAATCCAAAGTGTCATCACAACAATCCTTACTGTAATAAATAATGAAAAGTAAAATAAAGGTATATCTCATAAGATTTAAATTAATATTCTCTTACATTTTTTTTAGAAAGATTAAACAATGCTTTTATGAAGCAACAGTTTTTCTTCCCAGCATGTATTGTTGATAATATTTAAATATAATCTATTTTTGCAACATATTAATTTTTCCCCTTCCTGTTTAACTAATGTTAGCAATATGAGCAATAATAAATTATATCATCTGCTTTCCCTTATTATTAATCAATTATTCACCTGCAAAGGGTTGAAATGAATTTTTCAAGAGATTTTAGCTATTTGTAATCAATTAATTTACAAAATAACTTTGAAGTTGTTTATTTTTCACTTTAACGGTCTATCCTTAGTTGTTTCATAAAATAACTGATTATTTCATAGAATAATTCTGTAAAGTATGAAATTTTTCATCTATTATGTACTTTAACTGACTTGTATAGTTATTTTATGAAATGCCAGTTATTCTACTAAATAACTGAATTATACACTTTAACGGTAACACCTCCTTAACACATATACATATATGTATTCCTATTTTTACAGCTTGCGATTGTGGTATTGCTCGAGTCAAATGTTCTTTCAAGGGTGGCACCAAGATCTGCGAATGTCCCGAAGGGTATCGAGACCATCTTGGGAAATGTCTAGGTAAGATGGTACATTTGTATTGCATAAAAATGTTTGAAATTTAAAATCTCAATTTGCAGATATTAGTAATAAATTCTTTTTTTTATATTAAAACCAAGGAAAGGGTGTAGTTAGTTGAGTTTAGCAACTTTTAAAAATAGGTTATGAAACTAACTTAAGAGATACCACCCACACCCATACAGAAATGAAGCTTGCCTGAAAATAATTATCAAATCCAAAAATCGCCAAATATGGATTGAGTGTATATGTTACCGGCAAAGTATGAAATGCCGGCATTGTATAGAATGCCGGACTATTTTAAGCAAAGTATGAAATAAGAGATTTATTACATACTTTGCCTAGGCATTGTATAGAATGTCTAAAGCTATTTAGGCAAAGTATGAAAAAGGTCACGATAAGGATATTTATATAATCCCTGACTTACATTCCTAAAAGTACAAATGTCATTCTGACAAAATAATGAGACTGCCATTTAAAAAGTAATTATTAAATTGTGATTTCGCATATATTTGTATTAAAATTAATTCAGAAGTTCCATGTTGAAAGAAACCATCCTATTTCTCACTCATTACAAGTGCCAATATATTGGCATTCGGAAAAAAATCAAAGTTTTGTACTACAATACCTTTTTAAAAATAATTTTCTGTTTTTTCTGAAAAGTTTCACGTAGGTGAATGTACAGTTCAATATCATAACGTGTAACATTTTTGTATTTGGTTGAAAGTTCTTTCAGAATTCTATCACATCCTCAGAATCCGGAATTAAATTTTGCTCTTGGCAAATTAAATTCCTAGAGCAAGTTCACATCGTCAAACTGGGTGTCAAAATTACCGGCGGCAATTGGTATCGCCTACATGGTGCCGCACTAAAAATGGTGGTAAAAATACTATTCTGCAGCCCCATTGGGGGGGAAGTATCAGTGACGTAATACTGTGTAGCAGTTTTCCCAACAGTTTTCTCTTCCGGACCGATCAACGTTTGATAATTTTACGGCGGCCCGCTGAAGGTGAGACGTTGATTATTTATATTTTAAATTGTCTTGATTTTATAATTTAATTGTGTTTAAACATGCCTTCAGAGTAAAATTCAGTTGCACCAAAAAATAATTACAAAATGATTTTACATAAAATATAAAGTGATTTCCATGGAAAGTCGCACAAACACGAGAAAAATAAACCCTAGATATGGAAATAATTTAATGCTCCATGAGTGAACTGATACCCTTTGATCCACGGACCAAGGGTTGGGGACCACTGTTTTATGGTACTGACGCCTTCTTCATAAATTTAAATGAGTTTACTTTTATTTTCCGCAAACATCACTTCATATATAGCTATTCAGCAAACAATAGTCCCTGACTTCCATCTTAGTAGTCATTTTAGCATTTTTTATTTTAGTTATTAACTTCTAGTAAGTAATTTCAATTAAGAAAAAAACCTTTTTTTTGAGCATAAACTCGAATTTTGGGCATTTAGCCGTTGAATAGTTGTTTCATGTCTATGGACAATGAGTCGGCAACCTTTTAGCTGTTGCGTGTCAAACCAATCTATCAATATGATTCAGCGAATCACATAGCAGAACATTTTTGAAACAATTCAAAAATTTATAAATTTTTTGAGTAGTGCAAAGTGCCACTGAGAATTGTACCGCGTGTCACATGTGGCACGTATGACATAGGTTGCCGACCCCTGCTATAGACCTGGCTCCTTCTCCAACACTATAATTTGCTCCTCCATTTTCAGGTAGCACAGGAGAAAACCAATTTTTTGTTGAACAAGTTTAAGTAAAATTGAGTACTTTGACATTTCCGAACAAACAGCAACGTACAACTAACAGATTCTGAGCCTGAGACACGTGTTAAAAGTTTTATGTCTTGCCAATTGACAATATTCGAAATGAATATGAGATGTATTTCATACTTTGCCGATTTCTCATTAGGCATTCTATAGAATGCCTAGGCAATGTGTGAAATAGGAATCATTTCATACATTGCCGGCTAGATTTAGGCATTGTATAGAATGCCGGATTTCATACTTTGCCGGTAATATATATACCATTTGTTTTATTTTAAATTAAGATTTATATTTTGAGGTTTGTGGATTTGAGCCGCAAATTTTATAAGCAACAAAATTGAGGTTTTCATCATCCTAAATTTTTAAATAAGTTGAGACTTAGAATTGTTATGTTATTTTTGGCTTAGTTGTGTATAGAAATTGGAAATAAAATGCAAAGCTTGCGTAGTTTACAAATTAATTTTACATCTAGCGAATCTTCTCAGAATTTTTTAAAATTTAAGAATTGCGACTTAAAGTTGATTCAATCATTATTTAAATATGAATTTGTGTTATATTTTTATTTTTATAAGAAACCTTTGCTATAAGAAACACCTATGCTTTTATCCTCAAATATTACGAGCACAATTTTTATTGAATTGTTAGATCAATTTGTTCAAAATCTATAACCTCTTCCATATCTGTATCTGATTCAGTAAAATTGTAGTTGCTAAGAAAAACAAAAACTGAACTTGTACTTTTTTACTTAAATTTTGTTATTTTTAGCATATAATTACGCAATACAAGAAGAGCATTCAGTATTTTTTTAATACAATATTTACGGAAAAGAATAATCTCGTACAGAGTGGATCGTTTAAAAAAATAATAGTTTAAAAAAAATTAAACAGCATCTTTTTACAGTTAATTGAACTAAGTTGTAACTTAATCTTTTAGTCGCCAAATCTGGAAATGGGATCTGAAATGAGTCGCCAGATGCGGGATGGGATCTGAAAAAGGGAAATGGTTGATCCTGATCAGGACAATGGAACAAAAGTATTAAATTATTGCATTGTCATCGTTCCTGACAAGTGAGGAAAATTTCGAAAAAATCTGACCTTATAAAGGAGGAAAATTTTGAAAAAATCTTACCTTATAAAGTGAGTAAAAATTGAGTTCAAAGATTCTGTTACATGCAAGTGAAGCTTATAAAAGGTGCTAATTAACCAAAACTGCTTGCTGAAAATCATGTGATTTGTCAAACTCCATAGACACCAATCACTAGACAATTCTGTTGCTTGTTGAGAGGAGTGTAAAATATCGCTCATTTCTGAACTGGAAAAAATCCCCACTGAGATCAACAGGTGAACAACACGATATCTTGTTACCAGTGTCTGGCGCCGCATGGTAGTATCAGAAGCTTGTTCTCGAAAGCAATTTTTTTCTCAAAACTTTTCTTTTACAATTGGCTGAGATGTGTTTTCTAAGAGATTTTCCCAATGTTATTTTTATTTTTGCCAAATTTATTTTAATTCTTGCCAATGGTTGTTATAATTTCCTCTTTATAACAAACATGAGAGAAATATGAGGTCCTTTAAGAAACAAAGAGAGTATGCAATTCGCAATTCTTAGTATTTCCACTCGTAACTCTATTGATTGCATGACGAAGTGTTGAAAATTTGTCTTCTAGATATCAACGAGTGTCAGGAGAATCCTTGCGACGATACAGCCTATTTGTTAAAAACAACATCGGAAGCTTCTCGTGTCAGTGCGAGAAAGGATACAGAGGGGAGAATTGCCGCTGTTCGGAGGTAGAAAATCACGAAGCTTGCGAAGGTATAATTTTCAAACTGTTTTTGTCTCACAAGTCTTTTTTCTTTCTGTACTTTTAAGGGAACCAAGACGTTTTTTCACCTTCGGAAATTGATTTTTTGATTTTTAATCTCTAAAAAAAGTCAATTAAAAGCTGAATCCAAAAATGTATAACATGTATAGGTTTAAAGCTTTATACCGCGAGTAATTGCGATTTAAAAAAAAATGTAAACAACAGCTATTGTGATTACAACAAATGTCTTTGTATCTGGAAAAAAAGTATATATAACAAACATTCCCTCACAGAACAGTTCTTGTCAATATTAAAAACATAATTTCAAACATATGCATAATTTTTTAAACATGTATTTAGAGACTTAACTGCAAAATAACTTTTACTAAAATGTTTACATGACCGTACCCAGAACCCAAATGAAAGGTTCAAAAATTGTATATGGAATCAAATTCCAAAAAAACACAACTGTGAGCAAAAAAAACAAAAAAAAAAACATTGCAAATTGGTGTAATGAACGCAGTGATATGCTTTGATGAAGATGCACATGCAGGAACAAAATTATTAAGAACACTAAAAATACATCTTGGGATAAACACTTCTGAAGGCCTTCGAAAAATTGACAAAGTTAGATTTTGTGAAGCCGAAATTACAGTTTAAAAAGCCAGCAAAGAGCCAAGACTATTGAAAGACAAAAATACAATAAAAGGAAGAAGGACGCTTTAGAAGTGTTCATGCAAGATGAATACAAATCTGGAATATTTTAAATATCAATTTTAGTAATCTGTACCATTTTATTTAGTTTTTTTTCATATTATTCAAAATGTGTTTTTCTAGTTTTAGGTACATCCGTAGGAAAATCTATTATATTTTGGTGAAATTTCATATGAGAGCTTTTGTATAATAAAATACATTTAATGCTACTAATTTAATTCTGAAATGTTAGTATTTTTATTTTAACTGCAATTTTCTAAGAAAAAATTACCATTTTTATCAAAATTTAAAAAAATCGAAATTCAAATTTTTTTTAAAAATTTCTAAGCAATGAATCTAAAAAACCGAGAGCAAAAAAAAGAAAGGTACAATTTTGCATTAAAACAGCATTATTTGTTGTTTTATATGTTTATAAAAGGAAACTACAGGTATACCTAATCAACACCATGTATACGAAAGCACTTTTGAAGTGTACTTTTTCAAATCCTTATATTTCTAAAATATTGTAGACATTTAAAAGTTTTATGTTATAGTATATTAAGAAAAGTACGTAGATTGTGTGACACAATTTTTTTTGTTTATAGAGTCTTTTTGTTTTGAAATAATGTTCCTTCGAAATCGAAATTTGCTTGTTTTGCCGTCATCGAGAACGTCCGGTTCCCTTAAAACATTCGTTATAAAATTTGGCATTTTTGGTAAATTTAAAAATAAAAGCTTAGTACTGGTCAAAAATGAAAAAAAAAAAAAGTGAATTCTTTTAGTAACTCTCACAGATCTCATTGCAGTTGAACAAAATTGTATCGATATTAATATATCTGCAAATAAAGATCAAATTCAAACGAATTCTGCGGCCGTAGTAGCCTAGTGGTTATGGCAAGGAACTTGAATCCGGCGTATTGTTCGAGTTCTGGTGCCACCGAAGACACACCCTATAGAGGGGCTGAATTTGTTAAATCTATCAAGCTCAAAGTTGGCGTGGTATGGTAGTTTGGAGATGGGTACAAGCTCAGGGGTGTTCCTCGTCATTTGACCGAGTTTCAAAATTATGAGGTTC
>BMAO01025280.1:0-17471 GCA_019973975.1 Trichonephila clavata
CGTTCTATTTATCATTCAATAAATCGTTAATCGATCGTTGCAATACACTGACGAAAATTTCATTTAGTTGTAGCCTCATTCATTGTAAACGCGACCGTGAAACTTCGGTTCGACGTTATCTAACGTTCGTATGGCTAACAAACTTCAGTAAGGCTATTTCGATGAAGTGTGAGCTTAATTAATGACTCACTACAAAGCAACACGAGGGCTACTCGTGACGGACCTCGCAAATTTAAGCCATGGTCAAGTGACGAGGAGACATCTCAACTGGTAGATATTTTTCCGAACGTCCACTCAATGGCCACGGAATGACCGAGTCACGACCCATTTGACCTGCATCAGTAGTTCTTCTACACCAAGGGTGTGAAACTCAAAAGCTAAATTGGGTCAAACAAAGAAGTTTTAAATTGAGGTGGACCGCAAAAAAAATCAGTATTCATATAAACGTAGGTTTATTTCGCGTGCGTGCGAATGCATTATAATAAACTAGAACTAAACTTATTGGCGCAACAGTCGATGAGAGCCAAGGCCTGCTACGTCCATCTCAGTATATGTGAATTTGGGAACCGAGGTGCTTAAGTTCCGTTCATGTGGTCAGTCTGACGAGAAACCCCTACTGTTCAGTTGACAAGCAAGCCTAGTAATCGTTTATCGACACACTGAAGGGATGAAAGGCTGAGTTGACCTTGGCCAGCCCGGGATTTGAGCTCCGGGAATGAGTGAATAAATATTAACGTCACACTCTTCAGCTGCTCGAAGGCTTTTTGTGACGGAACTCGTAATTTTGAACCATGGTCAAGTGACGAGGAGGACACATGAGCTGGTACCCCCTCTTTTAACTACCACACTAAAGGAGGTCGACAAATTTGAAGTGCATCGCGCCTGTACACGGCAAAGAAGCAGCACCTCCCCTTCCCGAAAAGTTTATGGTGCCGAAGGCTGCAGTGAAAGCTGAGATCTGAAGGAGATGGTGCAATATGGGTGATGTGCGTCTGCACTAATGATTTGCATATTTCTTTGCAGCGAACGCATGGTGTAAATTTTACATAGTTTGCATGCTTCCTTCAGAGTGTTGCATTTTTATGGCCGGCAGTTTATTTACTATTATTGAAAGAATTCATATTTTTTATTTTATTTATTTATTTATTACGATTAACTAAATTGCATCTTAAAATGCTACACAAACTTGGTTGTCTAAAATAAGTGCATTTTAAAATAAATTCATTCAAAAAACTTTGTTCGTTTAATTTTCCTCCGAAATAGGGCACATATTTATTCAAATTTATTTCATAGGTTTGGAGTGTTTTAGATTGTGCTCATAGAGCTTTAAAACGATTTGAACACAAACATGCACAAAAAAAACCACAAAAAGATTAAAAAGGATAACTGAAGCCATTTTCTTTGAACGCTTATGAAAAAATTCAAATTGTTTAAAAAATTAATTTTAATTTTTAAGAATGTAAATTCATAAGATTACACGCGCAATAATATGGAATATACACTTCAGACTCTTAAAATATTTTAGCGGTAGGTTAACTTTTAGGTTAATGATAAATTTTTTTGACAATCCCCTCCCCCCACAGATTATTTAAAATTTTTATTCAGGACAAGTGAATATGCTCCAAAAATATCGGAATTTTCGATATGGCTGTCTAAAAATGTTTCTATTGTTAAACATTGTTTAGAAAAAAAGAGGTGAGAAATCAAACAGTTTTTAGTGATTGTTGCCACCTTGATCATCTCTGTTTGCATCATAAAATTGATTTCTTGTTTGTTAAAACGTTCTCGATTTCATCAGGTATATACTCTAGTTTTCGTCGACACATTGCCATCTTGAATTATCGTAAATTCACAAGCTTTCGGTAAAATATTTGCTAGGGCGCTTCTACTTAAGGTGTAAGACGAAAATTAATACTCTTTGCTTCCAATAGATAGCCCTATCTCCCTACAAAACTTTACAGGTTGGCGTGCATAGCTTTACCACATTTGATGCTAAAAACACAATTCTTATATATACGTCCATACCACCTTAGACACAGCTCCTCACTGACGTATATATACTATTTTATCACTGAAAGGGTTAAATAAGAAGCTGAACGTTTCATTACAATAACATTTAAAAAATTGTTTATAAATTAAAATATTTGTTGGAAATATTGTGCAGCAAAGCAAAAGTGATCTGCTTTCTGAAAGTCAGTTTCCATTCGCAGAACATTTAACAACATTAACGGTACAGAAAGGAAAAGGAAAAAAATTTTAAAGGGCCATAGGATTTTCAAAAACATTTTTAAAAATTAATGTACATCATTAAGAACGTTTTAAAGCAAACCTCGTTGAAATCTGACAAAAATTACGCTCTCAGCACGTAAAAATGTGTCAAAAATACTTGAAATATGTAAAGAAACAGAACTTTCGTTAGATTCTGTTTGGAATGTTTTGATTTTTTATTTGTTTCATCAGTATCTCGCACTTAGAAGCAAGAGGTCTGTTGGCGACTCGTACTTTTAAATCCTGCTCAAGTGAGGAGGTTAACAACTCAATTTTACAGCTTAGAATTACTGACCAAAAATATCAGCATCTTACAAAACAACAATTGATATTGGTCTGAAATGAATCAATATTATGATGATAAACTAGCTAATCACCTAGATATTATAAAAAATCTGGGTTTTAAAATAAATATTTTTCTGTTATTTTCAGGCATAAATAACGAGAGGGGAAATTGTCTATAACTCTCACAAAAACGGCTTCTACGTCACTGAGAATGAGAAACAAAATAGGCAGGAACACTTTATGAAAAAAGAAGCCTCAATATATGAAATGGATACATTTTAAATGTAAAAAGATTTATTTTAATGGAAAAAAAGTAATTAAATCTTTAAACTTGATTTTCTCAGTTTCTGAATTTTCTTTCTTACAAAATTTAAAGAAAGCTTTGGTTTCAGAGCTACGATATTTTATATGTAAAATGTACTTGTAGATCTGCATTCTGTATGCCTCAGTTTTTGGGATTGGATCAGTAGAATTTATTTTGTAATGTGATAAATTCTAAAAAAAAAAGATTGATTTTAAATCTTTTAATTTTAAAAAAATGCTAAAATATGATTTAAATTTAAAATCGGAGGTATGAAGAATACAGGCATTCTTAAGCTTTTATTTTATATAAAAACACAGGATCTACCTTTAGTCTTCCCAAAGTTACTTTGTGTGTTACAGAAAGAGAGCTATTTAGTTTTTACTATTTTTGTATCCACATTTGTTATGCTATTTAAAAAATTATAATAATTTTACAGCAAAATTTTTTCTTTTATTTTAAGCTTTGTACTTTTCTGCACGAACTGCAAGAAACTCATATTAAAAGGAGAAGAATTTACTGGTTAGTGAGGAATCGGAAAAAAGTACGTCAAAATGTGCAATATAAAGACTCCGCAAGGTACTATTCCCCCCTTAAGTCGACTTTCTCCAACCGTGATTTTTTAAAAGTATGTAAATGATTGTTTATTCCGTTTAGTGCAAGAATTAGAATATATATATAATTTTTTTAAAGAATATTATTACGCGGCGATAGAAGTGAAACTGCTTTGGCAACGTTGGCCGTAAATGCAGGTATAGATCGAATTATATTAAACTGCTGAGTAACTAATCCAATAAAATTCAAACTTCATTTTATGAAAATAAAATTTTTATTCAATTTTCTGCATCATTATTTTCCAAGAAAGGCGCAATAGGTGTGTGGTAACTGAAGTAGGATATAAAAATCCTCGATTGTAGTAAATCAAGAAAATGTGAGAAAACGCACCAATCGTGTGGTTCCGTAAATTATTTTTCCCTCTCTAGAATCAGTATTCATTGTCAAATTCAGTGTCCGTTTCAAGAATTCAATGAGTGGCTTTGCTTTTTCTGAAACAAAATTAACATTAAAGTCTCCAGTTAAGATAATCGGCTTTTAATCATCATCGGATCCAATGTTGCAGCAGCCTCTGATGTGTACAGCACTAAAACTTATTGGATAAAGATGATAAAAGCTGCGACCGAACTACCTGGTGATAAATAGACTCGCCAGGAATTGCTGCTAGTTCTGCTTTTCTTTTTTTTCCACGAAACTCTTCTTTTTTTGCATTTGTTCTAGGCTATCTGACCAGAATTTATTTTGATTCAACGGAAATAAAAATTAATAAACTTAATGCATCACTCGCAGAAGTCACTGTGTTTGCTTACAAGACGCTATCCGTAGCGATTCTGGCGCGAACGTCAGTGACATATACACAATGACCCAGATACTCCCGTAACGGAAAGAGCCATATAAAGGTAATATTTTGTGTGCGTTTATTCGTTGTGAACGGCACGTTTATTACATAACAAGATATCAATCATTGGCATGGCCAAGTAATTTTAGCACGTTTTACACATGTATTTTACAATAATGCAACTGATGAACTTTTTACAGAAAGTAATACTGTACTTAAAAATGATTAAATTTAAATATGATTCGGCTCATCTAGGGCACAAATGCGACCCAATGCCGAAAACCCGAGGTCATTTGGTTGCTTATTGGCTGAGAAAAAGGTACGACAAAATATGGAACAGACTAAGACGAAATTTGCGTCCTAATAGCGTTTTTGTTCCACTACGTGAAAAACGCGCTAAAAACTACGAAAATACGCCACATGAGTTCGTTAAGAGAGTAGCTTAATGTCACCAATACCTAAGCGCCTTTCGTCCATAGCAGCAAGAGCACGGCTCCCCCTTAGCAATCGTTTAACTTTTTCACGGATATGACGCACGGGGTGTACCCTCCCCCTTCCCGCTCTCTTTTCCTCCCGCTCGCTATCTCCTCACCATGGCGACGTTTCGGCGGGATGGGGGAAACTACTTCCGCTTGCTTTTTCACTGTTGCACAAAACTGGGTAAATTTTCTATTCAATCCCGTCCGCAAAGAAGTTTCACTTCAAAAATGATGGTCCTAATGAAATCCCCTAGGGGTTAGTAAAAGGAACCGTACAGATCCGTCACAAATCAAGAAGAACTTTTTTAAAAAAGCATTCTCCTTTTATGAAAATATTTTCTGTTGTAATAATTGTTCCCTATATATTGCTAAAACTTATGTATATAAAGAGCCTAAATTATTATTCGTGACAAATTCTCATTATTTTTAGTTATACGATCAATCTGAATAGTAACCAGGTGTGTTTTGTTGAAGTTTATCTACAGTGATATATTAAACAATGAATAGCTTCACTTATAACATATGTTTGAAAAATCCTGGTTTGAGTCTTAGCTATATTTAAGCAAAATATTATTATAATAGAAGCAATTTTTATAAAAGGAGAAAATTTTGAAAAAATGCATTTTTTACCTCCATTTTTTGTCAAAAAAATATTTAAATAATTGTTTTTATTCCAAAATTTTTGAACAATTTTACATTTATTTTCAAACTCAATTCAAGATAAATAACTCTTTACTTTCAAAATCAATTTAATATTATCTGAATATAAAACAAATTTTCACCGTTACTATCTCAAAAAACTGTTTTTGAAAAAAGGCACTGTGTAGCCTTAAAATGTTACAGTTTCAAACCAGTAACCTTGGAAACAACTATCCCCACATTCAATTTCTTTTGAAAATAAGAAAATTTTCTTAAGAATGCAATTTTTTTGAAAAATATCTTGTTTTTTTTAGCAGGAATTGCAAAGTTTTAATTAATGAAAGTACACAAAAGAGAGCAAATACCAATAAAAAAAAGGGTAAGATAAGAGTTATATTCAAATGTACATGGATAGATACTACAGATATCTCCAGTACATATAAATAGTTAATAGGAACAACATGTAAGAAAAAAAGTTACAAAATATTTTTGTAAAATTTGAATTTGTTATTCGTTATCGGCGATGGACCGAGTAATTTCTTACCATTATCAACCGACACCTATTCTCCTAAATTCCAAACCCCGCCAACGACAGGACAGAGCCTCAGCAGATTTATCGTGCAGTAGTCCTCGTACACGAGTTTTCTGTGGTACAAGGCGTCGAACCCGCGTCGACAATGCTACCAACAATATGAAGACCATTATTTATGGATTATCACGGCCACTTGAAATAACCCTACGGAATATAATCTACATTTACCAAATTTTCAAATGTCCTGATAAAATACGCGAGTTTCAAATAATATTTCAAACAGAGAAAAATAGGAAATTTATATCTTATGCTAGAGGTTTTCCCCTATCCCAAATCACACTCCCCACTATATAAATTTTTAATTAACAAAACCATTTAAATAAAAGCATGGTACTAATTATAGGTATAAAAAAATTATATTTAAATTGTTATAGTACTGTCAACTTAAAGCAACAATTCTAAACCTTGGAATTCATTCATTTCATTATGAAGTTAAAATCGAAATATGAAGCACAAGCAATACATATAATAAATAAAAGCATTTAATATTTAAATTAAAAACTTACATCTCTCATTTAGCTTTTTTCATTCAATATTTTCCAGCGGCAGCGAGAGATGCTCCACAGAAACTCAGTTTAAATGACTTCTTGATAAACAATGTTGGCTTCATTCATTATTTAAAGTTGTTTGTTGATATTCGAGTTCTGGAAGAATTAGATTCAACAAAGGCTGTTATCAACTTTGTTGATTGTTAACGTATTATGTGTTTTCGGGCTGACAACGTTTTTATATAACATTCATTTATTCTTTGTTAGTATTGCCTTTATATGCAATGCTAAGATCACTGATACCAGTCCACACAATTTTAAATCACAGTCTAGCCATGAGGAAGGTACTTGAACACGTATATCAAATCACCACTTGAGTACTTCAAAATTATCCTCAACATGGCTGTTATCATTAGAGGAACAAGGACTTGAGAGAGTGAATATTAACGTCACACTTTTCAGCTACACAAGGGCTTTTGTAGACGCACCTCGTCATTTTGAACCATGGTCAAGTGACGAGGACGACACCTGAGCTCACACCACTGTCTCCTAAAACCTCACCACACCAACGGGAGGACGTTTGAGCCTCGACTAATTTAATGTGTGCATCGCGCCACTACACGGCGTGTCTTTAGTGGTACTGGGATCGAATTCATGACATGTCTGCCATGATCCGATACCTGGACCACTTGGCTACCACAGCCACAGAGCTTGAGAGAGAGAAAGAGGGAGAGTTACATTAACATGCACTATAAGGCTGAACGAGTGGTCGTGGTAGCCTAGTGGCCAAGGTAACGAACTCGTGGCAGACATGTCATGAGTTCGAGCCCCGTGCCGCTGGACCCACCGTGTACGGGAGCAATGTACGTTAAATCTGTCGTGAGCTCGAACGTCTTCTTGTTGGAGAGGTGTGGTAATTAAGAGAGGGATGAGAATTCAGGTGTCGTCTACGTCACTTGACCATGGTTCAAAATGACGAGGTCCGTCGCCAAAAACCCTCGTGTAGCTGAACATTGCGACGTCAGTATTCACTCTCTCTCATAAGACTGCACGAGGGCTATTGGTGACGGACCTCATAATTTTGAACTCTGGTCAAGTGACGAGGACGACACCTGAATCATCCCTCTCAAAGAACTTCCACACCACATAAAGGGAGGATGTTTGAGACTCAACAGATTAAACATTTATCAGCCCTATCTGCCCGGTGGGTCTTCAGTGGGCTAGGCTCGAACTCATGACAAGCCAACCACGGGATTTTGACCACTAGAATCATTTCCGTACTGAAGTAACGCCAGCCACTAGTTTAGCTGATAGATGGATTTCTATAATTCTTTTTTTTTGTTTGATTTTTATTAGCTTTACTTTAACACTTGAGAAAATTTATTAGTGACAAGAACGAATTCGTATACCTTTCTCCAATTTCATCTTCCTTTCTTGATATATCTTCTTAAAAAGGAAACATTGTTGCTGTTGTTTCTATGCAACCAACATAACGAATTTATCGTAACTGAACATTTTGTTCGTTCATTCGGGTTACTCGTTATATCGGGGTCCAAACAAAATACAAATTTTTTGTACGTACTTTTTAGAAATTAATAATAATCAATTACGCACAAAGCATATTGTTACGTAGATCGGGGTTCGAGGATTTTATGCAAAATCAGTTGCAAACAACAAGAAAGTTCTTTAACAGCGATGATAATTTATTGCCGAAAATCAATCCTTGAAACACAGCATTCAACAGCAAAATTCGCAGAATGAATATCAGAAGGATTTCACTCCTTCAATAGCACTTAGACATAATTATCAGTATCTAAAAATACACGTATATATAAGCTTATTCACGATCAAGGCAAGTTCACTAATCGCTAGTCAAAACCAGACTCGCTACTCACTGGTGGAAATTAGAGTGACTGTTCGAAACTTCTGGAAAGATGCGCTCGCGTCATAGATCGTGAAATTAGTAGATTTCTCTACTAATTTCTAGAAGAATCCAGAGGGTCCCGAACTCGTCAATTTGGTCACTAATGTTGCCAACTTGGTCGCCCAAAATGATGCCAACTTGGCTCTATCGCCAAGTTCCCATTGAATCGCCATTTTCACGTAAGGTACGGCGTTGCTTATGAATATTACAATTTTAACATGAAATAAATATAGCATAGAGTAATATAAAGGCATTGCACATCCAAATACAAATTATTTACATTATTTTATACAAAATTCGTAACAATATCTATAGTTAGAAATTACACAGTTTTTATTCGGCAACTAAAAGCACTTCTAGAGAATAAATAAGCACCATTTAATTGGAAATTTTAAAATGCTAATAGATATTTTTGATTTCTTGGTTTCTTCTTTCTTACTGCTCGAAAGAGCTCTTTTTCAACTTCATGCAGAGAAGAAAATACCGCGTCTTTTACATCCCGCTGCTTGCGCATAAGAAAATTGAGTTTGGTTGGAATAGGAGAAACTTTTTTGGTGTACATGACGTCTCAAGAGCCAAATATCCAAAAGTAAAATTTTTTTATCGCCATAACTTTTGATCTAATGCGAATTATGAAAAACGCCACATGTATTCATGATCAGCGTCGGATTTTAAAATAAAAAAATTGAGTTTGGTTGGAATAGGAGTAGAATTTTTTCGGTGTTCATGACGTCTTAGCCAAATATCCAAAAAATGTGAAATTTTTTTATTGCAATAACTTTTGATCTAATTCGAATTTCGAAAAGCGCCACATGTATTCGTGATCAGCGTCGGATTTTAAAATAAAAAAATTGAGTTTGGTTGGAATAGGAGTTAGAAAGGTGTGTGTCATGAACACCGAAAAAATTTCTTCCTATTCCAACCAATTTTCTTATGTAAAACCTGACGCTGATCACGAATACATGTAGCGCTTTTCAAAATTTCAATTGGATCAAAAGTTATTGCAATAAAAAATTTCACATTTTTTGGATATTTGGCTGAGACGTCATGTACACCGAAAAATATCTAACTCCTATTCCAACCAAACTCAATTTTCTTATGTAAAATCCGACGCTGATCACGAATACATGTAGCGCTTTTCAAAATTTCAATTAGATCAAAAGTTATTGCAATAAAAAATTTTCACATTTTTTGGATATTTGGCAGGAGAGACGTCATGAACAGGGAAAAAATTTCTAACTCCTATTCCAACCAAACTCAATTTTCTTATGTAAAATCTGACGCTGATCACGAATACATGTCTCCTCAGTCAAATATCCAAAAAATGTGCAAATTTTTTATTGCAATAACTTTTGATCTAATTGGAATTTTGAGAAGCACCACATGTATTCGTGATCAGCGTCGGATTTTAAGATAAAAAAAATTGAGTTTGTTTGGAATAGGAGTTAGAAAGGTGTGTGTCATGAACACCGAAAAAATTTCTTCCTATTCCAACCAAACTCAATTTTCTTATGTAAAATCCGACGCTGATCACGAATACATGTAGCGCTTTTCAAAATTTCAATTGCATCAAAAGTTATTGAAATTAAAAGTTATTGAAAGTTAAAAAATTTTCACATTTTTTGGATATTTGGCTGATACGTCATGTACACCGAAAAAATTTCTAACTCCTATTCCAACCAAACTCAATTTTCTTATGTTAAAATCCGACGCTGATCACGAATACATGTGGCGCTTTTGAAAATTCTAATTAGATCAAAAGTTATTGCAATAAAAAATTTTCACATTTTTTGGATATTTGGCTGAGACGTCATGAACACCAAAAAAATTTCTAATTCCTATTCCAAAAAACTCAATTTTCTTATGTTGAAATCCGACGCTGATCACGAATACATGTGGCGCTTTTCAAAATTCCAATTAGATCAAAAGTTATTGCAATAAAAAAATTTCACATTTTTTGGACATTTGGCTGGGGAGACGTCATGAACGAATGAATGAATGTTGGGTTTAATGGGGCAAGAGCCGATTTCGGCTAAGCTGCGCCAATCAATCGTTAAAATATTAAAAATCCATTTAAAATACTCAAAATATAGTTAAAAGTTCACAAAAAAATAAGTAACAAGCAGATTTTGGTGGGGCACACCCCACCAAGTCAGACGTTTAAAACATTTCAGAAAAAGAAAATCAAAATATTTTATATTCCAGTAAAAACAATTGCTAATAAGTTTTTGGTGGGGATTACCCCCACCAAGTCCGATAAGTATGATTCAATCGCGCCCCTTCCGGTGCTTGGTCAGAGTTAAATATTTTTTTTCCATAACTTCTGCTTCTGCTTCAACATCATATATGAGCATGTCATTTTCTTCTTCTTCGGAAGTCTGTACTGGAGAACTCATTATCGGTATGTGTGGTGCCATTTTTATATTTAGAGCTGTTTCATTTATTTTTTGTAGTAGCTTTTTCGTTCTTGCTCGAGATTTTGTGTTTCCTTTTTGAATATTGTATTATACCTGCTGAAGGGGGTCGAATACGGGAGTTGTATGGGGAAGCAGATACATTTGATGAAGTTTCCATAAGGCTGAACATAGGGTTGGTGGTGGTAAGTACTGAATTAGAAATAGGAGTCGGTGGCTGAGTTTCTGACACTGTAGTGGCTATTGTTGAGGGCAAGAGGTGTGCTTGGGTTGAAGTTGATGTGGAAACAGCAGGAGTGGATGTTGGTATATCTGGTTTTGGGAGGGATGAAATTAAGTAAATTTAAAGGTGGACATTTTATTTTTGTGATATCTTCGTCTGTCTGTGTGGCACTGTTTATAGTAGAGGATTTGGCAGCTTGAGCGTAAGTTTGAGTTAACTGTGGAACTATTAATTTTCGTGCTTCTGCATGATATATTTCTATTGGTTTTAATAGCTTGGATTTCTTTTTCATTCCACTTTGGGCATACTTTTGAATCTGATTGATGGGTTTGGGAACAATTAACACATTTCGGCTCTAGTGTACAATCCGTAGAAGAATGCCCAACGGATGCACATCTAGAGCATGTCAATTGACCGCGGCAGGAAGTTTGAGAATGTCCGAACCTCTGACACTTGAAACAGCGCAGAGGATTCGGGATGCACGAACGTATTCTGCAAAAGGTATCTAGCTTTTATTGTACCTGGAAGATTCGGGCTATTGAAAGTTAAAATCAAATGTTTCGTAGGAATAATGGCGGCATCTTTTTTAATCGTAATTCTTCTGACTTGAATAACACCCTGATCAGAAAATCCATCAAGAATTTCTGACTCAGGGGTGTTCAACAGGTCAGGTTCAGATATGACACCTCGGCTTGAGTAAATGTAAGTGTAGAATCGAGAAATGTTTTTGCAGACAGATAAGATTTCGATTGAATAGCTGATTTTGTTTCAACAAGTAAATCACCAGATCGCATTTTTTTAACCGATTGCTTGGAGGGCTTTGAAAATCGCAAAAGGGGATTTTCTGGACATTTCATTGTTGGTTAACGACAAGATGAAAAAGCGTGAAGTACTGGCAATATGTTCAATGGTATGAAATTTGGGTAAAACGAGGCACATCAGAATTGGATCCATAGGCACGTGAAAAACTTCGTTCTGGAGTGCCTCCACCCACCACGGAGTCCAACAAGGGAGGCAGTGTGCCGGTCATCTGGCAAAAGCCAGGCACGGCGCTTACCTGAAGTACACCCAGAATATAATGCTACAGCATCAGGGCGAGGATCCAACGGGTAAACCCGCCACCCCTTATCTGCAGCACTAACCCTACAGCAATGTCTCTGATGAGACATCACCAGCCGATTGACAGGAGCGGGCTCGCTCCTGCCACCCGTCTACAGCGAAGCGTGGGCCAAAGGGAACGCAAAAGGTATCCCCAGGACACCATTTTCCTCCTTACGGGACGCCGCACACGGCAAACATGCGGGTCGGAAAACCAACGTTGTTAGTAAGAAAACAAAGAAATAATACGAACATTAAAATAAATTGTCGAAAAAAAATATTAAACGAATTTAACGCAATACAAAACGAAAAATATAGTATTATTAATGAATATTTTGAGTAATCTAATAAAAAATTAATCAATAGTTTTGTACATTTAAATTTCGAAAAATTGTCTGTAGTCTAGACGGGAAAAGAAGAAAAGGGAAAATTGAATGACAAGAGGGTCGAAAATAGAGAAGGATCACTAGGGTACCCCGGGTTCGTGACACCCGTTTACCAAAGAGAGTAAACCCCTTGGGAAAAGGAAAAGATCACTAGGGCACTCGGGATTGTGACACCCGTACTCACCTAAAGAAGGTGAGCCCCCTGAGGGGTCGCAAACAGTCGGATACCTTAAGTGATGAACCACGATTCAGCATACAAAGCGATTCTCGCCGAGTTCTCATCTAGACAGCTCAAGAAATGCTATCATCCTGCAAACATTAGACATCTCTTTGGTGGCACTGTCATCCTGGTATAGGAGGCATAATAGTGGACGCACGTATGCTACTCCATACCTTCTCTGCTGGTACGACACCAGAGCTCTAAAAGGATGAGATTTTAGAACCTTATGTACGGCTTTTTTGAGTTGTGAGAGATCAATTCGTTTTAATGTTGTTTAATGTGATTCCTTAATGTGAATTGTTTTAATTCGTTTAATCTGAGCACACAGAGCTGATTACTACACGATTATCTGGAATAAGAGGGTATTCGCCGTATGGTGTGGCCATCGAGGTGTATAGATCTCAATCTGACAGACCTTCTGTGATTCTCTAAGAGCCATTGAATGATGACAATCCACTACAAGATTTAAAATCCCCTCTTTTGGAAAAATGTGAATTACTGCCCCAATTGTTGATCAGTATTCACATTAATAGTATGAGAGCACATTGTAAGGCTTAAATAAAATGTGGCCTATCTCTTATCAGATGAGAAATTTCGAGTTATGACGTATCGTACTTTGACCATTGTGGCTCTTATTTGCAAATCAGCTTACGCTGAAACATTATGCTTTTTTTTAATTTCCAGCCTTTCCTTACTGTATAATGTGTTACTATACCAAATTTTCAAACAAAATGACAAATTTTGTTGAAATATCTGTCTCATTTTTATGTGTGTTTTTAACTTTAATTTTGAGCATTATAGTGTATAATAATGTAATATATATACACTGTGAAATATTAAAACTCGTGGAATATCTTAACATCGTCTGGAACAGCCTTTTAAAAGGGCGAAGTGTACTAACAGCCATTGAATTGATAAATCATCGGAAGTAAAAATTATTCAGTCATGTTGACGTTCATCAGCAGAATGTGTAGATTACTGATATCATACATAAGGACATGTCTACAATTATTTCCAACATGCAAAGCACCTCAAGGTATCCGACTACCCCAAAATCGGGAATTTTGCCAAAAATGGACAAATTAGTTTAGGATTTTATTTTATAGACCATCTTATTAGCTTTATAAAAATACCGTTTAATATTTTTCGTTTAGAACAAAAACTACAAGTGTTTTAGTAAAAGCAGATGCCAAGATATCATACTTTAAAACGCGTTTTACTCGAAATGTGTGAGTGTTTTTTTTTTTTTTTTTAAATACTGAAGGGGCCAGCGATTGCTAAAAAAGTTTTCAGAATAATTAACCGAATTTTTTTCTGTATGTTCTGTATAATAGTAGAAATGTTTTAACCTTCAGATTTATCAATCACTGTTGTTTTACTACGAAATTTACAATACTTTATGTTAATATAATCACTTATTCTAAGCAATATCATATAATAACTAAGATTAAGTGCTCTAGTTTTTGTAAAAATTAAAATCTCATCCTGAAGGTTACTTCAAAACCGAATAATATAGCAGCACATCAAAATTGAAAATTTGTTCACAAACTTTTGGTACAGTACGGGCCGCGTTTATGTTATTTTTTTGTCAATTTTTAATCATTTTTTCCTATTTTTAGTAATAATTTATTTTGCTCTTCTTAATTTAGCATATTTTTCTTAAAATGTACTAAACAAATCAAAAGACAACAAAAAATCCCTATATCTCCATTTTTTAAAAAAAGTTGTAAGTAGTCGGATACTTTAATAGTGAGTCGTAGAAGTCTTATAACAGTCATAGAAATCCTGGTACGAAGTTGATACAGATTACGTAGCAAACGTTGAATAGTGATTTCTCGTTTTATGCCATTCAATACATTTTCGGATTGAAGCAGGTCTGGTGAAGATACCAAGACCATAGAAAATTAAAGTGTATCTACAACATGTCGATAGAGACAACAGCAGCATGTATGGGAACATTGCTTTGTTGGAAAAGGAGTTGAAACAGGGCGTTCAGTAACAGGATGGCAACTGGTTGCAGCATCTCTCGAACATTAAGTTGACCAGTCAAAAGGCCCCCGTTAGGGAAACCAAAAGGTTTTCAGCATCATAATTGCAGTCTACACTATGACGCCAGGTCTTCCAGACCCATGATTTTACTGGATCTTGAGCTGACTACGCTCTCAACACATGGATTTGATTTTATCTACACTAAGACAAGCGTGTCGTTGATGAAGACAAAATCAATGCAATCCGACGAATCCATGCTCGTTTAAGCATGACGCCATTCCTACCATTGACGATGATGAGTTAAAAAAACTAATCATCGTAACCTACATAAGCCAAGTCCTTCGCTTGTGAAGCCATCAAAATAATTTATGGAATGATGCAGAGTTTTCCATGAAAACAGAGATATAGTTCCCTACTCTCCAAACTTTCACACCATGCCAATATGAAAACTTTTAGATAAATTTAAAGGGCATCAACCCCTTTACACTTCAGGGTCTTTAAAGGCACCTGAAATCAAAGACAGCGTCGGCCACGAGTTCGCGATCATGACCTTTCGGCTAATGCTGCTACATTTCATTTTTGGATATATGGAGTGAGTAAGCATAGCACTCTAAAGGAACACGAATGCTACTGGCGACGGACCTCATAGCTTGAATAAAGTGGTAAGGGCGACACCAGAGATGGCACCTGCTCTCTAAACTACCACAACACGCCAATAGAAAGCTTTTGAGTTCTACATATTTAGCATATATAAGCTCTACACTGGGGGTCTTCAGTGGCACTAAGCTAGAAATGAAACGCCTACCCTCAGTCCGTGACCATGACCCCTTGGCTGCCACGACCATTTTGGATAAATGGAAACAAGTCATAAAGTGAGATTTTGAAACATTTTGAAAATATGAATGCGATATCACATACTATTATTCAAATAATTTCAAATATTTTTTTCATTTTACTGTTTACAGGTTCCCTTAGATTGGCAATGATGTGTAACAACATCACTCAGATTGAGGATATCCGTTGTTGTGAGTACCGTTACAGTGACACCGCTGTCCACAAACACTTATACAGGGTGTCTCAGGATTATTGGGACAAACTTTATGGGAAGTTAGGGGACATCAAAAGGATTCAGATTTGCATGCAACCCATGGTTGTGGAAACACCTTCTTTTGATACTAGGTGGCGCTAATCACAAGATCATTGGAGGAAACAGACCTGCATTACCGCAGTCATTTGAGCTGTCATTACCCTCAGAACAATATGGAACGTTTTACAAACAGCGAGCGAGCAGATATGCATCTCATTTAGGGATTGGCAGAAGGAGATGCACGATCAGCAGAATGATTGTATCGCGAAAGATACCTATAAATAGGTGCAACGGACCACCGAATTTCTCAGTTTATGTGAATGTGGATTATTATGAGGTAATAGGCATAGAGGGTAGGATACGAGTGACTCGAGCTCATAGCATGACTCAGCTTTGATCAATAACTGTTTCAGATGATCTCAGTCTCGTGCTTCTTTGTTCCTTGTTGTTGCCCTAGTACTTTCCCATTATGTTTCCGACTATGAGTTGGTTTGCAAATTTGAATCATTGTGACGTCCCCACAATCCCCTTAAAATTTGTCCCAATAATTTTGGGACACCCTGAAAAATAAATGCGAAGCATTTAGAAAGTCATGTTTTTTTAACACTCTTTTATAAGCTTCACTTGTATGTGACGGAATCTTTGAACTCAATTTCTACTCACTTTAAAAGGTCAGATTAATTCAAAATTTTGTACACTTGTCCAGGACCGATGACAATACAATAATTTCATAATTTTGTCCCGTTGTCCTGATCATGATCAACGATTTCCTTTTTTCAGATCCCATCCCGCATCTGGCGAATCAATTTAGATTCCATTTCCAGATTTGGCGACTAATTCCAGATATTGGTGATTAATTCCAGACATAACAGATTCACGTGATGCTAAGAAATTATGACTTGAATTTTACAATTGAAGCAGAAAATTGCATACAAATTGAAAAAATATGACTATCAGTTTGATATTTGGATATGAATATATGCATGAATTATAAAGAAATAATAAAATAAATGGATATTTGAATTTATATATTCCTACTATAGCTACATAAGGGTTATAGGTAATTAACATTATCATTTTTAAGCATGGTGTGACGTCGTCACAATGGAGAAAGCGCCTCTATTCATATCTTTCAATTCTTTATCTCATTCAAATCTTTAAGGTCCTCAAACGACTCGATCTCTAGGCCGAATAGCCACTCCTCTAAATAGTCATTTCAAAGGTGAAGTCTTTCCAGGTACTATCCGATTTCTTTTGGTGTTTAACAAATCTCTGGCGAAAGACTTCCGGACTTAACTTAAATCGTTTAAGTAATAGTTTTTTAATATAGTCATAATTTTCTGCTTGTTCCTCCGGTTCGCGAGCAATGAACTGCACGATATCCAAAGGTAACAAACCTAATAAATGCCCTACCCAGTCTGTTTTTTCAATTAAAGCCCTTTTAGCCTGACGTTCAAAAATAACCAAATACAAACTGATTTGGATTAAAATCTGGGATTAATTTTCTTAAATTTACATTCGAGGTTACAGAACGGGGATTTATACAGCCGGTTGATTCATCGTTTACACTATGTCCGGATTCTATTTTAAATCTTTCTAGATCAAATTTTAATTGTAATTCTTTCTCTTTCAACGCGTGCTCTGCTAATCTTAAGGTCTCTGCTCTTTCTGATTCTTTAAATCTA